>CAJUYH010006477.1:0-20013 GCA_910591685.1 Galerucella tenella | reverse complement strand
TTATTTGCCATAAACAGGGATAACATCTGCAACTTCTAGAAATTCAGTTATGAAATCTTTCAAAATTACTCTTAGATCATTCATTTTTTGGAAAAAATACTGAACCCGACAGAGTACTGGTAAAAATATGAAACGTGCACAGACTTGTTGCACATACAGTTTTCAGAACCAAACATGATCCCCGGAAAATATGCGAACTAAGATAAGGTCATCGCAAGCAGCCAATCAAGAGCCAATGTTAACGATTGTCCATAAGTAATTGTTAAATATAATCGAAATAATATGACCGAGTGATTTCATCAACATACATCATTTTATTCATTATGTATCAGTGTTGTCAATGCTAGGATGATTATCCGAATTTTAGACAATTTCACTAATTTGAATCCAATAGTTTTTCGAATATTTTGCAGAAGGGATATATAAAATGGCTATTGTTTTTGAGGATTTTCCATATTGACTGGGGTCGAAGACTTTATTTAGATAACCAATGTGTCCTTTTGATAATTTTGACAAATTCTTATAATTTGAATAGTAAGTTCGGGTAATTTTCATTTTTACATCGGCAACACTGGACTATAACCAGTTCATATTTTGTTGCTTTCCATAGAAACTTGACCCTTATTTTTCATGACATTAATACAGTCATGTAATTTGAAAATATAGACATTTAGGGCAAACGGTAGTTTTAGTTTTGGTCCAATATAAATTTTTTTATTAATATTTAGAGTTACATTTTTAGCAAGTTTGACTTTGTTTACATATCTCTTAACAGTTGACATTTTATGGTATCGATAGTTGGTTATCGATTCAAAATATCGCATTGTTACTACAAAACTACAACTACAGCGACATGAACACGCCCACCAGGGCTCACGTTTGCTTCTGCCAACTGTACACTTTCGTTCTTCGTCGTTCTTCCCCGTACGATGAGCACTGCACACGCTAAAAATCAAAACTATCCTGATTCTGACCAAGCGGATTGCGCATTCCAAATTTCGAACGGCGGAAATCCATACACACAACATTTTCACTGTGCCCCGTAACACACGCATTCAAAACTTCGATCTTCCTTCCTAGTGAGTGGGCCCCTTAACAGTTAGTTAAGCCTGAATTTACCTATGAATGTTTATTTTGAAAGAAGAAATATTAGTGATGACTAAAATGCTGCAAATATACCGATTTGAAAATTGAAAAATTGTTTTATAGAGTCTTGTGGGAAAGATAGAAAGAATGGGCATTAATAATTTAATGGCGAATCCCAGTGCATTGTACGCCAGACCATCACTCACCAGTCCCATGGCACAATTGACCTGCCTTTTACCGAGCCACAATACTGAAGATTTTCTGTCCAAGGGTCAGAAACTATCAACACTTTCTACTATATCAGAACCAAAAGGTAAGTTTCCATATAAAACTTAATCAAACTATGCAAAATATATGTTAACATCTAAGATCTATTTTAAGTAATTCTTTCAGGAGCGACGCCTGAACGTAAAGGTAGTTTAGGTGTCCCCGGTAAACCAGGTAGCGGTGTTCTAAACCGTCGATTAGAACAACTCAATTCTCGTAAACAACGTCGACAGCAACAAGGAGGAGGTGTTACAAGACCCGATTTAGGTACAGTGTCAGTGTCTAAACCTAAACCAACCGAAAAACCTGAACAACATACATCGACATTGGGAACATTAAGTTCACTGCTATTCGGTAGAAAGGGTGGTTTATTCTAAAAATATAAACGTACTGTGTATTAGTTAGATATTTAAAGAAGTTGTAGAGATACTATTGACGATATTCCTAGTAGATTTACCTCTAGTAAACGTCAAAGTTGTCATTTGTCAATTGCTTAGTAGTTATTATTGCTACAGTTAAGAAAACTTTATTGAATTTGTTTCCAGTAATTCAGGAGTGTATTGAAAACTTTTAGGGGGCTTATTTTTAACCATTTCTTTGTAGAACATTCATTATTATACTAAATATTATAGGAGCTGCGAATTATGGATTAACGGATTAGTAGTGGTTTCAAAGAAGTCCCTTAACTTCCATTTAGTGACTTGCATTAGTCACTAGATACAGTCGCATTAAAAAGTATCAGAAAGAAACGTCAGTAAATTTGCTATTTTCCTAATTACCGATATAACCACCTTAATGTTTAATATGATTAATTTTGTACACGTAAATGGTTATTTGTTAACCTGTTTTCACGATGTGATATTCTTTAATTGACATCTAACATTTTTTTCTGTTTAAAGATCAATAAGCAATATAATGACGTCAATAGTATCTTGAAATGTTACATCACCGGGTTAAAAGTGAGGTTGATAATGTTTGAAAGTAGTAGAATATTATTAAGTAGAAATGTTAACAGTATAGTGCCGATTTAGTCGTTAATCGATTACAGCACAAATGATTGAATTGAAAAAAAAATCATCCCGTCAAAATAGTTATAATTTTTCTCGTGTCAACTTTTGTTTTATAGCATATCATTTATGGAAAAAAATCATTATTAACTGAATAAACAATTCACGTGATAACATGACATACAGGGTAAACAGCTGCTAACTTGTTTTACATTGGGATGGAATGTATTTTAGGGAGTGTCATTTTTAGGAGTAATTTTTTTTTGCTTTGGAAAATAATTTCATTTAAAAATATCATTTACTAAATATTAACATGGAAAATAATTTTTTTGATCCCAACTCGATTTTTAGCCATTAAAAAAATATTTTTGGAAAAATGAGTGCAGCTTTTGCAGGGAATTTAATTTACTACAAAAAAGTTCCTTTGAGTAAACACTCTTTTGAGCTGTAGAACTGGAAAGGTGAACGTTAATAATCATTGATACCATTTTTTTTATTGGAAATTTTTTTATCTCAACAACAATAACAAATAAAAATTTCATAACTTCACAGTGTCTATTGTAAAAAATGTTAACTGTCAGTTCCATTCCGAACAAAATTACTAAATTTGATGTAAAACTTTCATTTGACATATTTTAAAAGAGACTAGCTGGTTCACTCTGTATATCCAATTATTACGTACTATAAATTGAGATCAAAATTTACATTTGTTTACTTAATATTAAGTTGTTTCCATAAGTGTCATATTTCTGGACAGATTTTTATTTACTACTCTCTTAGGTTGACGTAAAATATATTTCCATTTACATAAAAACATGTTAATAACGATTTACGTGTAACTCATCTGAATATACTTGACTATATTTAAAAGAAAAAACTCGTACAAGCTTTTAATTATATAAATAAATATATTGCATTTAGTTTATTTTCGACAAAGGTACTTTTGTACTTTTTTTGTTCAAGTATTATAGATTTTTAAATAACATTAATCTAATAATGGTGTGGTGAGAGTATGAAACCGTTGGAAATATAATTGTTTCCGAGTTATAGGATTCCAAAGTTGCAATTTTAAAATCCTTTTTTGTTTAATGACTGTAGTACCTACTTTTATTAACATTAGGACAATTACAAGACTTATTTTATTGGAATTTAATAAAAATATCTTTTCGTTATCATGAAAACATGGTAATAGAATAAACATATAAATATGAATATTTTGAAAGAGCACTTGAGTTTGAAATAAAATGTTCTTGCTTTGGATGCCTGAAACTCGCAAACAAACATTTTTTTGTCGCAATATATTCAAAGTTTTCATATTTTTAATCAATTTAAAATTACTTAACTAAAAGATGCAATAATAGTTGTTGATACCAACTTCCAAGAAAACAATATAGCTTATTGTATCAATAAGTAATACAGATGCAGCTAGTAACTGTAGGTATTCAGATGTGAGGTTTTAAAACATTTTTTCCATTTTATTTTTCTTAATACTTTTTGTTTTATTTATACCAACAGAGTAAATGTCAAATAGTAGGTAGTTTTTGACACACAATTTCTTAGGGGATTTTTATCAAGCCACATTTGTTGTATGGATCAATCAAATCCCTTATAAACGTCGTATTAGCTTGACATCAAACATTCACAAGAAAACTTGTGTCAAATAATACCGACTAACTAAAAATTTGTTTACTTAATAAGAAAATAAAAAATGTTTTAGGTAAGTTGAAATTTTCGTTAGATACAATTATTATTTTATTTGAAATGATTTAATCTCCATTGTATTATTGGGATTTAACTCTTATTTTTCAAAAACAATCGGATTTAAATGTACTTTTTTTCTCTTGGGATAATTTTTCCTTTGTCATCATCAGTTTTGTAGCATCATCTTTTTCATATTTCTCTTTATCTTCTTCATGTCTCTTGTCCCAAATGGTACTGGAATGAGGTCTAAATCATGAAAGTTAATATCTCATCAACTGTTAGCTTGTGTATTCTTCCTCGACCAAACCGCAAATCGCTTTTCAACCGACTAGACGAGAGCTACATTTTTCCGCATATATATGTCACTACATTACATTATAATCTGCTAAAAATGTATTTTCCTAACTTAAATATGGTCCTTCGAGCCGGATTTAATATAAACAAATTAATTTCAGATAAAGTTCAATCCCTACTAATTTATTTAATGTGGAGAATTCTTTGTTACTATTAAATGGATTTTTGTGATTTAGTTTTGATCTGATTGCTTGCATTATAATTGTACTTAAAGAAACGCCATAAATTACTGTTTGTTTTTTCTTCATATTTTTTAGACTTTTATGAAGCACAAAATATATTTTATAAATTTGATTTTTGTGAACCGTGCTTTTTGGTGCTCATTAATTTCTAAGATACGATGTAAATAATATTTTGTGTATATAGAGTCTTGATAAGAGAGCCAAAACTATTGAAAATTACTTGAATGTAGATGTGTGCCAAACGAAATTTAATAAATTTGAAATAGCAACCATACCGTGAGCAAGAAATGATTGGTCGTTCCTGTAGTGTGGAAATATTAATATCTAGTATCTTCTTTGTCGAAATCTATTTTAAGATACGTTAATAGTTTTGGCTACCCTTTATATATAATGCATTTCAACCCTTATCTACTAATAACCTTTAGTAAAAATTAATAATCTCTTTACTCTTTCAAGTATTAGGTGGTTGAATCTAATTTGGAATATTTTTGAAATTTAACAAGTGTTCTTAATAACGAAATTATATTTAAAATGTTTTCAAACATTTCCAAGATGTGTTGTTTGTCTTCTTACTGTGATGTCAAAAATATTTCAATGCATATTTCTTAAAAAAGTGATATATACCGGTTTAGGAAAAATATAATGAAACATGTAAAAAGTATTTATTTTGATTAGTGTTTAAGATAACTATTAGGTTTTTTAGTGGTACTATTATGTATATATATTATGCTTTAACAATGTTTTAGTCATTATACAAATCATCTGATAATTTTGTTGCAGTTTAAATAAATATTTACAAAAATTATTTCGCATTTTTATTTTCCTCCAATTACTTGGGATTTAAAATAAGTTCTGAAAGTTATTGAATAATAAAGAAGGGACTGGTGTGAGAATCTATTTTTACGCTTTTTATACTTTTTTTATATCTTTAAATTACACAAATAAATCCACAAAGCTTAAAAAGATGAATAAAGTGAAGGTAGAGGCCACCAATTGTCAGTTGTCATTCACTGACACAAGACAGCTGTGTTTTTGACAGCACACTGACTGACAGTAGTATACATGTTAGTAATGGTAAAGTAACAGTAAAAGTAAAGAACATTTTAGTATTTGGAGGTAAATATAACCATTTAAATAATGCTGTAATTCATTGTTACTGATAGTAATATTGTATTATTTAAATTTACTCTTAAATCTCATAACAATTTTGTTTATAACTTGAACTGCTACCAAAATTGAACAATATTTTAGGAGTGAATCACCTACCGTTAATTTATAAATAGTCTGATCAGCTATTTTGAAAATATTAATAACTCAATATATTTATTCAGTATGACATTAAATATTGATGAAAAAAGTTATTTTTAATTGAATTGGTGCTGTTGGTTTTGTGTCAATATTCATATTGGGCCATTTATAACTACTTTACTCATTAACAACATTTTATAATTTATATTTAATAGTAGGTATATAGAAATTATAAAAACCAAGTAAATATATTTTGTAGAGATGGCAGCTTCAAAGCTTACAAATGAGGAACAAATCAAACGTCTCATCTATATATGCAATGTACATCCAAGATATTGCTGTGGAGGACCTGAAAAGTACATGCCCATTTCAAAAGCCAAGATAGATTTACTTGAAGATGTCTTGAAAAACAATTATATGGAATTACTCAATGTTGTGGAATCTTTGAGTAATGATAAACTAATTCCTTACTATACACAAATATTTAATGTTTTGTGTTATGCTTTGAGAATGGAAAATGCTACTCCAGAAAGTAAAAATGCTATTTGTGTATTAGCTAGAAAACTCATGAAATCTGATGCGGATTTTTTTGAGTTTGTGAAACATGCTTCAAGATTTCATAACAACAAACTTTCCAAAACTGTTAGAAAAGCAATAATTTCTTATTACACAAGCAAAAGTCCTGAAGAACTTGCTCAGTTTTACGCTTGTTTCAAAAGTGTTCATGGAAAGTCACATAAGGATCTTATAAAGTTGTGTCACCTGCAATCAAAAACACCTGGTATGTATTTTAAATTCAGCAAACTGTGTAAAATGACTGTACATTACAATTGTATTATTTTTTAATGGAAAAAGCAACAATATAACAGAAAGAAAGTTTCACCAGTATTCTTTTTTCAGAACATAACATAGTTATCAATTACATTTTGAGAAATAGTGCCAGTGATACGGCAAGTGAACTGGGAAATAAACTACTGGAAACTATGATTAAGGCTGATACTTTAAGAAAAACTTCTGACCATAGAATTGCTGTTCCATTAATACAAGAACTAAAAGCTACTATAAACCATGTTGAACCAAAACTTCGAAAATCAGCTGAAGTAGATTTTTGTTTTAATCACATTCTATATATTAAACACTTGTGGCTAATATTTGATTCTCCTTTCTGTACATTACTTATGAAATATATAGCAATAGTGCATTTAGATTATTTTTAAATGTTTTGTAGGTTTGGAATGCTGCACTGCTAAATATGTCTCTAAACGAGATATTACCCATATTGACTAAACTTTATAAGCTAGGATTCCTGAAGAAAGATTCACCAACACTCGCTATAGTAACAGAGGCCTTAATCAATGGTGAAAAAATAAAATCAAGTGGTATTCACCCTCTGGAGGTGTTCATTTACATGAAAAACTTTGAAAAGGGTGGAAAGTATGTGAAAAGTGCTTGTTGATGTTTTTTCCTAAATTTTTTATATTTTTTAGACCTCTGGATCCAAAATTACTCCACCATTTGCAATTAGAAAAGAATCTCACAGAAGAAGAATTGAAAAAAATACAGACACCCCATGAAGTTAAGTGTCCCACTGTTTTAAATCACCTCCAGAAATGTATGAACATATCATGTAATAATATTCAATCTTTCGGAAAAAGATATCTAATAACCATCGACACCACAGAAAAAATGGATACTCCATGCTTGAGTAATAAAAATATTACAGGAGTAGAGGCAGCAGCAGCTTTTGCTTGGTTTCTGTTGAGGACAGAAAAAGATGTAACAGTGGCTGTTTTTAAAGAGAAGGAGGTAGCTGTCATATCTCTTGATAGAAGTAAGTCATATATTATAATATGCACTATGAGGATTTATCCACAATGTATAAAAATTTCACACTATCCAATTTTTATTACCAATCTAATATACGATCTGTTGAAAATGTTTGTATTTAGTTAAATGCTTGCCATGGAATTACTGACCATACTTTTGTCGAGACTTTTGTACATTTTGGTGTATTATATACATTTTTATATTTTCAGAAGGTCATATCAATGAGCATGTTCATAAACTAAAAGAAAACAAGAGTAAATATGTAGCCATAGCTTCACCAATAGAATGGGCGACTATAAATAAAAAGCATTACGATGTATTTTTGATTTTCATTCATCACAAAGAATATTATGCTACTGTTCCTAAAGAAGTTAGAGATAACATGACAAAACCAGTGGATGCATTGCAGAAATATAGGAAAAAGCTTAACCATCCAAATGCAAAGTGAGTTAATTAAAATTAGTTTTTTGCTTGGTGATTGGGTAAATATTAATATACAGTGTAATGATACTAGGAAATGTCTGGTATACTTTATACTTTGTATTCTGAATCTTGAGGACACCTTTCATGGACATATTATTTATATGTCCATGGCACCTTGTGTGTGTGTGGAAGCAGGGATGGCCTCAGCTGAAGGCTATTGGCCACAGAACTTTTTTAATGCTCTCTATTAAATGTGTCTAGGTTAAAGATCTATTTTTGCTTGCTTAATGAAATTTATTATAGAATCTAAAGTAGGTTTTTCTGTGCATGCCAGGAGAGAACTAATATTCAGTGGAAGAGGAAAGTTATGGTCCATTAAAGAGATATATAAATTAGATATAGCCGCTTCATTTCTCTTACACTCTAGAAATATATGATTAGTATCACCGATCGGTACGTTGTCGCAGTTGCAAAATGGAGATTGTAGAATGCCCAATTTATGAAGGTGCGCCGGAAAGCAACCATGGTTTAGTTTTAGTCGCGTTAAAGTTGCTGTATATTTTCTACTATAATCAAAATGTGTTATGTGTGGTATATTATTTGGTAGATTTGTATGAAGCAAGAAGTAGAAGCTTTTTGATGTTTTGCTTAGGATATTGTAAGCTTCTCTCCATCTGATTCTAATAGATTTTTTATGCATGCTAATTACATCACTTCGGCAGGAAAAGTTTAGGTATTCTTTTAATCTACAAGCTTCTTTTGCCTCCTGATCTGCCTTCTCGTTGCCTATAATACCGCTGTGATCTTTTACCCATATGAGAATAATATGTTTGTTATCAATTTTCAATTGGTATAGTCAGTTTCTTATTTCAAAAATTAGTTCCTGATTATAAATAATTATTGGAGATCCTTCTATAGCTTGTAAAACGGATTTTGAGTCTGTCATTATAGCAACTGTTTGAACTGGATTTAGTGTACAGCATAATAAGCATTGTTTTAGTGCCAAAGCCTCGGCTGAGTAAACTGAAAAAATGTCAGCTATTCTAAATTTTTCAACATGATTTATGTTTGATACAAAAAATGCTGCTCCTGTTCCATAGTCACATAGTTTGGTACCAAAACATACACAATGCATTCGTCTCCTTTCTTTTGTTCGTCATATTTATTCAATTTTTCTAAGCGTTGCAATTGATAGTTATTTCTGTGGTTTTGCAGTGTACATAACGAAAAAAAGATTTTGATCTTGTGTTTATTCCAGTAGTTTGTGGATTATTTGAATATGGTTTACTCTGAAAGTCAAGAATAATTTGAATAATGGACCTACATATTTGTGAATTGACGAGAAATTTCACTAATCTATGGAATGATAAATAATATAATATAATGAATTTTGCAGTTCATTAATATGGATTTTTAATCTTCATTTCAGGTTGGTTACTTTTCTTCTATCATCCCCTCATTTATCTGTAGCTGATGGATCTCCGAACGTTTTAGATGTCTGTGGTTTTGACAGTGGAGTTCCAAAAGTGGTGGAAGCTTTCTGTCGAGGTCATTTCTGTTGAAATTCAAAACAAATGACTTTAAAAACCTGAGTACATCCATCCGATTTAAAAAAGTGTTCATTAAAGATTTCTATTCTCGTTACAAAAATAATATTAGTGATAAAAAATAATTTTTTTCCATGACATTGGAAATGATTTTGATATTTTATGTACATGCTGTCATGTTATTGTAAAATTACATTCATCTTTGGCCTAGTGGTTTTCATTCTAAAAAACCAAATTATTCCATGACAGAATATACATTTTTTGTGATTAATTTTTTATTTTATCTCAGCAACTTATTAAATCGTCTCTGTTTCATGGAAAAGGTTTGGTAAATGTTTTTAAGTATTTAAATCAATTTGATTTTTATTCAAAAAGATTTTAATTGCACCGAACAAACTGATTAAATAATTGAAGTTTATTTTCAGCGTTGTTTTGGTGAAAGGCTTGTTTTTTTTATTTTTAGTTTTTCATTTGACGCGGATCTAAGCAGATTTTTAGTACATGCTTACTTCTATTTAATTTAGTCAGGTATGAATGACTTGAAACGCACACTGGCTAACGTATGTGATATCTCGATAATTTTTATTTAACAGCACTAGTATACAGTGTGTTTATGAAGAATGTTTTTTTAGTAAAATTAATCAATTAAAAAGCTGCTAACTTAAGTGAATACACTGTTTTATATATTTTTTTATATCAGTTAAAAAATCTCGAACGTTTAATTCATTTTTGACATATTCCTTTGGACCTTGATATATTTCCTTCCATATACATTTTTAAACAAAAATTAAAGTCCATAAATGCAATAACACTTACAAGAGAAATGTGTCTATAATTCCCTTTCATCCTGATAAATTTAATCACTATGCAGTTTATAGAGTCCTCCTGGCCTATTGTTCACAATATGCCCAATTGAACCACTCAATCCAGCAGCAGTTATTTCCGAAGAGATTTTTTAATTTATTTATCATACATTTTATTGTTTTGATTAAAGTTCAAATAGTATTGTTTAATAATCGCAAAATGTGGGAAGTTTTTCGTTTTTCTGCAACCTACGTTAAGTATATCAAAGTAGTAACATAATGAAATTTGGTAAAATCTTTTTTAAGGTTTTTACAATCATTAAAAAACGTTCTTTGCCGTTTGAGATGTAGTTTCTAAATGTAATTATTACTGAAGTAGATATTTTTTCAACATAGTATCTCAGATTAATTCAATCAGGTTTCATTTCATTAACGAATGGAGATATACCATTTTGACACTTTCAATATAACTCATTTCCCAAATGACAACATTCATATTGTTCTGGAGGGCAACCGATCAGTTCGAGTTGAACCTTGTGTGTTTTGATGTAAATCAGTACATTTTAAACTAGTTGTAGAAAAAATTATGCTTGTATATGTTTTGCGATATAATATATCTATTGAAACTAAGGCTGTCGATATTTTAGGTTTAGCTTTAAGCAACACTTTGCGTTAATGTAACCTTTTTCAGGGAAAAAAATGTGAGAATTTTTTTTATTGAAGTTGGAGTAATAATTACAATATGATATGAATAATATTTATATATGTTTTTAATACGTAATTGGGTAGATCACCTAATAAATAAAACTGCAAAAGTTTTTTGTTTTATTCCGTTTCTAATAAGAATAGAAAAACAAAAATTTTGAATTTAACAACAGTGTGCTAACAATAATGAGAAAAATTGAGTATCAAAGAAAAAGTTGAAATTTTTCTCACTTGTATAAAACGTTTTGTGACACACTGTAAGTTATATATACCTACAAGGTGTAAATTTTAAAACTTACGATTGGCTGTACTTCGTAAACGAAAAGAGATATCAAAATAATTTTAAACCCGTTTTTAGGGTCGAGCAGTCCTGGATTTATAAATAGGGGGCGGCAGATTTCAGAGGATAAAAGTCAAACACGTCCAGTGGTTTCCTCATGGTTTTTTATACTTTCAATAAATGCCTATAGAAAGAAACTTATTCCTATCGAAACCTATATTATCGCGTGAGTGAAAGATGAGAATTTTAGATAACGGAGAACCATGTGAGAGATTTATTAAATTCTTCTCCTTCTGTAGGACACAAGGCTCAAGAAATGTTTAATGCCATTTCTATAGAGCTGGAAAAGTTAAAAATTAATCTCAAAGATTGCCGCAGTCAGTCTTATGATAATGCCTAAACATGTCAGGGATTTACAATGGTTTACAAGCCAAAATTCAAGAACAAGCACAACTTGCTGTTTGTTCCTTGTGCAGCTCATTCATTGAATTTGGTGGGAACCTCGGCCGATGAGTCTTGTACAGAAGCCTGCCACTGTTTTTATGTTGCTAGAGGAGGTATATACTTTCTTCGTGAAGTCAACTGAACGTTGGAAAATATTAACGAATGAGATAGGAAGAGGAAAAACACTTAAGAGAGTGATCCTCACTCGTTGGTCGGCTGGAGCAGATGTCTGTAAGAGTCTAAGAGATTCCTGGGATGAAGTAATTACAGTTTTAAAAATTATTGAAAATGACAGTACAGAGAAACTGACCGATGAAACAACGAATGAAGAACCTGAAATACCCTCCGGCTCCAGAGATTATTTCAGACTGAACACCTTTTTGGTCATCCTTGATAGACTGAGAGCTGAAATACAGAAAAGGCATAATGCTAACTAAAACTTTGAAGAAAAATTTTCATTTTTAACAAAAATGACTGAACTTTCAACACAAAGAGTTACAGAAAAAGCCCAGTCTCTCGTGAAATATTATACCAATGATTTGAGTCAAGAATGTTTGCATTTTCCATTTGTAGTAAAGGAGGCCCCTTTACTACTATTATTTTAGAAAGGTAAGTATATGAGGCAGCGGAAATAAAGTGGCCTACACTCAATGTAAATCCGGCACTGGGATCGAGAAAGGGAACCAAAATGACATGAGAATGTACCCCCATCTACAAAAATTAAATGGCAACTCTCTACTTGTGATACGTTGTTGCTTTCGGAATTTCTTAAATATATTCTGTACGTTCCTTGAGATATGGTCATTTTTGGTTTGCTGTAAACAGGAATTAAATTTATTATTATATTTTTTATAGGAAGCAGATTTATTTAAATAAAAATACATATACAATTGCATACGATTATATTTAAACAATACATTGTATAAAATATAAAAACATAAATAGTTAACTTTTATAAATAAAAAATACTAACAATGTAAGTTATTTCTAACAGCCATATAGATACTTCAAACACTAAGCCTTGATTTTGAAATTAGGATCTATTACAGCGAAAAACTTCATATTATTTAGGGTTAAACAGGATATAACAAAGTTATTGGTCATAATTTATACCATTTAATATGGGATCAAAAAGGGACATTCGTTTGGAACTCACTAAACTTCCGATGTTCGTTTCTTTCCATCTAGGAATGTTTATCCAGGTCGTTAAGTGAATACATTACTTTGAAATAAATCAAAATCCGTTTTATGATTCAACAGGTCTCAAAAAAATTACAGTTAACGATAGATTATGAAATTAATTGCTAAGAGATCACATTATCCAACTGAAAATATATCGAAAAATAAGTCAAAGAAATCAGATTTACAGTATTCGCCAGCTAACTTGATGTCCTAAATGCTATCTATCTAGGGAGCAATTGACGCCGCCCATCCGATAACTGTAAACAGTGCCGTGCAAGTTCTGAGGATACAAACACTTTATTGTACAAAGCAGAAACAATAACTGTGTGACGCTACGCTACTGAAAATCCTAACACCTGATAAGGTTCGATGCAATTGGCGTTTGTCAAAATTTTACCGCCAATAGCAGCTGAGTAGGCAGGGCACTATTACTCTGTCTCTCTTAGTTGGTAATTTCTGGGACATCAAATTAGCTGGCGATTACTGTAAGTAACAAGTTTTTATCTCACTTTATCCAGAACTGATACGCCATTCAGCCCAATTCTGTAATTTAAAATCGAATAGAAATGAGTCAGATCGAATCGGGGTCGATGATGTATTCCTGTAAAAACGTTACCGACGAGATGCTTGGTCGAAATAGTTTTTGGACCTCACCAGGACTAGAAATAATACTACAATATCGCATTCTGTCGCTAGGCTAGGCTTAAGTTTACCTAGATTAGGGAATGTCAATTTCGCATATTATATGAGGTGATAGATATCGAACATTTCGACTTGTCAGTATTTCGATATGACGCTTCCATCTCTACTTACAGAATAGGCCTAATTTGTGAGAAAAACTGCTCAGAAAGTAAGAAGCTTTATCAGGAAAGAGTTAAAGAAACTGAAAAATTCAGTTATTTTAATTTACTTGTTGGTTTTATAACACCCCACTTCGTCTAGGAGGAATCGGCGCATGAGTACCGAAAACTATTCCACCTCAATTTTTTATGCGATCCTCTTCAAATTGCCCTACTGATGATATAAATGCATGTTGCCATGGGGCAACCCGGTGCCATATTGTTTAAACCGAAATTGTTTAAACAATTGCAAGGAATTGTTATTTTTCAACCGGACAATTTTTTTATATTCTTTATTGAAATACCAATAAAAAATATCCTATGACTTTTCACGATAAAAATGATATTGCCAAAGATATAAATTTTTTAAAGTTCGAAAAATCTCAAATTTGGGTACTTTCGACCCATGAAAAATACAGGGTGTTTTCAAATGACACCTACAACGTTTGCATGTAGATACCTCTCGTAAAATTGGACAAAATTATTTAAGGATTGAGGGGTCCAGCCTCTTCACTTTTCGAATTACAGGGTGTTTCACGCGAAAACCATTGAGGAATACAAAATTGAATGAAAATTACTTCAAATGTCAGTGGCGTGAAAAATGGGAGGGGAAAGGTAACATATTCTTCCAAATGTACACC
The DNA here is from genome assembly GCA_910591685.1 of Galerucella tenella. Classification (NCBI taxonomy): domain Eukaryota; kingdom Metazoa; phylum Arthropoda; class Insecta; order Coleoptera; family Chrysomelidae; genus Galerucella; species Galerucella tenella. The sequence goes on along the minus strand of CAJUYH010006477.1, from coordinate 5,477 downwards.
ACTGGATCAAAAATTGAAAAATATTTTTCCATCAAAATATGCCCTTTTACATTTAAAAAGAACCTGCCAAATATCAAATCAATTCATTCATCCATTCCAAAGTTATCGAATTAAAACATTCAATTGTTCAAAACTTGAACACCCTGTAATTACAGAGGCTGGACCCCTTAATCTTTCAATCATTTTGTCCAATTTCACGAGAGATATCTACATGCAAACGTTGTAGGTGTCATTTGAAAACACCCTGTATTTTTCATGGGTCGAAAGTACCCAAATTTGAGATTTTTCGAACCTTAAAAAATTCATATCTTTGGAAATATCAACTTTATCGTGAAAAGTCATAGGATATTTTTTATTGGTATTTCAATAAAGAGCATAAAAAATTTGTCAGGTTGAAAAATAACAATTCCTTGCAATTGTTTAAACAATATGGCACCGGGTTGCCCCATGGCAACATGCATTTATATCATCAGTTGGCAATTTGAAAAGGATCGCATAAAAAAATTGAGGTGGAATAGTTTTCGGAACTCATGCGCCGATTCCTCCTATGCTAACTAGATTTCATTTAGTTTGTTTTTGCTATGAATAGAAATTGAAATAAAAATTAAAATTCGAAAATATTATCATACACAATATTACACACCTCACCTTTTAGGCGCAATTCACACAGAAAATAATTGTGGATGTGGCGTGGTACTGTCGTTGCGACTCCCACCACGCCACTTCGACGCCTTCAGAAGTCTACCACTTCTCGTTATTAACATTTGCGAAGAAGTGCACGAGGCCTAGCATGGTATGTAAATACATGGTAGGTATAAATACTGTTGGAACACGCTGTGCATCCTTTGACAAAGTAGACCATGTTTTGTGTTTTTTATTATTGTAACCAGCAAAATTGATATATTGTCAGTTAGAATTTGTCAATTTAAAAAGTCACCTTCTCAAAGAATTTTATTTCATTTAAAAGAACCGCGAACCCAACATTATTGGCATCCCTGATAATTTGAATGGAAGAAAATGCAGTCTATGAAACTAGAAAGAAAAATAATCAAGGACGCTGCAAGAAAACATTTCCAAGAAATTGAGAGGGTAGGATCGGACGATAAGAAGAAGATAAATGAATTACTGCGGAAAAGGGAGAAGAAGTTAATAAAGAGAAGAAGCAGAAAACAGAAAAGAAAAGTGAAGAAGAAGTTGGAAGATCGAGGTTTGGTAGGATTCTGAAGGCTCCAGTAAGGTTGGGCGAAGAATAAGCTTGGGGCCAGAGAATGTTGGAACACGCTGTGCATCCTTTCACATAGTAGAAAATGTTTTGTGTTTTTCATTATTTTAACCAGCAAAATTGATATATTGTCAGTTAGAAGTTGTCAATTGAAAAGGTCACCTTCTCAAAGAATTTTATTTCATTTAAAAGAACCTCGAACCCAACAAATACTTTATCTAACCACAAAGGCTGTACCATTTGGATGATGGTTATATTGACAAGTTTTAACATATCCTAGTTAATGGTGCAACAGCATATTCACTTCTCATAGACAAATGTCAGTATCCCTTCTGTGTGTATTGAGTCCGCAACGTCCACTCCATCATCTCTACACGATTATGTGGGAATTGCGCCTTAGGTGATAGTATGAATTCGATAACATTAAGAGAGCGAGTTTTTTCATTTAATATTAAATAACAGACTTACCTAGCACTAGCAGTATATCATTAACACGCCTTGAAATGTTATTATAGCTAAAAATAATTCATACAGACATTAAAGAGACTAATTTAACAGTCTTGTCTTTAAAATAATGTCTCAAAGATTTAAGGAAAATTATAATAACGGTAAATGTTAGCTTAAGTGACTGGTATGTATGCGCTAAATAGCTTCATAGTCGGCTTCTAGAGGTGGACTCGTTGTGCCGTTCAGAAATTCTTCGAGTTCGTCTTTGTGAGAATGGGACGCTTCATCGCGAGAACGGCGCTTATTTTTCTTGTCTGACTTTTTGTCAGTTTCTTTGTGTTTATCTTTGTCTTTATCTTTCTTCTTCTTTTGTTTTCTTTCAGTCTAAAACAAAAGTAGCTTTGACTTTATTCATGTTATATGCTTGTGGTGATTTGATTTATGTTTCCTCCATTTTATGCAGAATAAAGAACCAAGCAAGTTTCATTAAAAAAACAATAACCACGAGAAAAAAAACAAAATGACATACATTAGATTTATCCTTTTTTTCCTTTTTTACAGAGCTGGATGAATGTACATCATCTCCATCACTCTGTACACTGGGATTTGTTGGATAACTTGTCCTTGAATTTAGTAGTTCCATATGAACATTAGAGGAATTGACACTATTGCTGTCATCATAGACAGTGCTGTTGCTGTAATCCAATGTTTGACTTACTACAGAGTTATCTTCACCACCTAAAATCGTCCAACATTAAATTAAGTTTTGTGTGGGAAAACAAGAGAATATTTTAACCTTCAGGTGATCTTCTCCATTTAGTATCAGTACCCATCCAAGCATCATACGCTTCTGAAGTGAGCTCGGATATTTCAGAGTTTATTGTAGAATCAAATTCATCATTAGTTTGTTTCATATCATAATCGTCTGGAATACTTTTTTCAGTTTCGTTTTCTTTGCTTTCATCTGATTTGATAATGTGTTTAGATGGAGCTGTGAATGGGGATTCCACCTTCTTGGTACATTTAAGAGGTTTGCTAAAAACCATTTCTTCATCAAAGTCTTCCTGAAATTCCGAAACTAGAGGATTACCTGTATCGGTATCACTAAAAAAGTTATTGAATATTTATAATTGGTTTTGGATGGATATGGTTTGTGGCTTACGTTCCAGAATCTCCTTCTTCCTTATTTTCCATTTGTGCGTTTAGTTGTACATCATCCAAGAAACCTCCCAAATGCCCATTATCTGGACAAAATTCTTCAACTGATTTAATTGGACTTATTTCTACGTGTCTTATATCTGGTATACCATCTACAACATTATTTTCTGGTCCCCATTTTGATACAAAACCGGAACTCATGCTGGAACTTTTCGAAATTTGAGGAATTGGTTTTTTTGGTACAGTTAGAGCTGCGTTACCATAGGGTATTGGCTTACCTAAAAAAGTATGTGCAAAAAAATGAATAATTGTGATTATATAAGTTTATAAAATTTTTGTATAACTTACCTCCTCCTATAACTATGGAAGCACTTTGAGATCTCTTCATATCAGTCCCCCCAACACTAGCTTGAGGTTTAACTTGTTGTTGGGGAATATTGGCATTTGAGTCAGCAACTTCTCTTCTTTTTTTAACTAAAGTTTCCAAAAACTTGCCATAATTAGCTTCATCAGAATTACAATACATGTCCAATTCCTGTATGGTTACATTTGTTTCTGCATCATTTCTTTCTAGCTGCCTCAGTAAAGTTTCTTTTTGAAGTTGGAGGAATGGAAGATTGAAAAATTTATGTAGAATTTTCAGTCCAAAGCCATTGCGCATTGAGGATTCTGAGTGTCTTACTTGAGCAGAACGAGTGCTACAAAGGAATTCTTGATATTAAGAATAATTTTAAAAATGGTCACTATTCATTGTTACTAACTTGTATACTATATCTAACATACTTACTCTGCAATGGATTCTATATAATAATTAATATGTTCAACAGTAATAGATCTATGATGTGACATATCACAATGATTTGATAAAATTATAACAGGAATGTGTCCAGGAACCTTTGGCAACTCTCTTTGAACATATTCAAATGTCCAGTTTTTGGTTAAATCCAGCATCATTATCACCTATAATAAATTTATAATTGAATAAGTAATTTGTAACTAACACAATTATTTCAAGGTTTTTACCCCATTTGTGCCTTTGTAAACATCTAAAAACTCTGCGTCAAGGGCATGTTCTTCTTCAACTTCAAGTTGAGAGTTTTCTAGCTTCAGACCCTCAAAATGTTTTTTCTTTTTTCCTTTATCAACAACATCCCAAACTTCTACTTTAACTATATCATCAGTAGCTTTATAATTCCATTGAATAGAAGTTACTTGAATTTCATCTGTGGGGATGTATTCTTCAATGAATTTTTTACCTTGCAATCTATGAAATAGACATGTCTTTCCTACGTTTCTATCTCCTTTAATAACGATTTTCACTGGAAAATATATTTTTTTCAAAACAAGAAACAACAAACTACAAATTGAACATAAACAGTTACATATCAGATGTAGCATACATACTGTTATACTGGACACCCCTTGCAAATTTTTTCTGCAAGGAAGACGACATTGCCTGATGGCTAGTGGGTCGAGAAGATGTTGGCACATTGTTGGCTGAATCACCCTTACTTGTAAATCGTTTAATAGCAGAAAACATTTTTTTCCAAATAACTGTTAATATTCACTCCAATACTACACATTCCATATGGTTTACTGTTATTATACTAATTATATCAATTGTATCATGCAGCTCTTGTATATAATTAAATAGGTGAACACAAGTAGAGCTTTTTAATGAATTTAAGTTATGAAAATTGTTGTAATTTCATTATTGTGAAGAATTTGGTAAGATTTTAGTAAAACACAAGTTTTGGTTAATGATTATTTTGACACATTTGACTGATTTGACTTTGACAGATGTAGGTTGACAGTACAGTAAACCATAGAGCTATAAGAAGATGAGTATTTGTATGACTTCTTTCCACTCCGCAGTTACGCTTGTGCACTTTATGATCAGTTTGCCGCGATTTGTAACTTTGAATTTTGAACTTGGTTGAAAAAGTAGACATTCATGTGAATTAACATGTACCTAATAGATTTTTGGCCCCAAAATTTATTGTATAGAGGCTGAAGAGGTTGGAAAAGTTTATTGCGGCCCTGTTCTGGTAATGGGGAGAATACAAGTAATTCCTTGTTATTTGGTAAAAGTTGCAAGTCATATATACGATTATATTTAGGCAGACTTTTGCATTTTCCTTTCAAAGTGGAAATAACAATTTTTCATGTTTATTATTATCAGGATGATCACTACTATTGAAATTCATAATCATAACGTGAACAAACCCATATTTATATATCCTGCTGTTATGTAAATAACGGCTTTGTATTTTACATCATAATTAGTCAATTAAGTGGATACATGTGCTTTTTTATTTTTTCTCCATTTTAATTTGGATATAATTGAGATAAATACTTTTTTGCCAACTAATTACATCTCCTATTAAGGATACTCTTAAAATACGCAATATCCTGTATAAGTCGTCCATTAACCATCGTAAATAAAAACTTCGCTTTCTCGGAAAAATTGGAGTAAATGAAGAAATCGATAAGTTTAAATTTACAGCGTATTTTTCTGTCGTTGAAGACAGGGTTGCATTGTGCATTTTTTACGTTTTTAAAAGTAGTACGTTTGGCAAGTTTATCTGAAACTACGGGGGGAATCGGTAAGAGGCGAGGAATATATGTCATAAACGTACAAATGGCGTAC
>CAJUYH010006476.1:0-20016 GCA_910591685.1 Galerucella tenella | reverse complement strand
TATTATTATTATTATTATTATTATTATTATTATTATTATTATTATTATTCATATGACGCTCCACCGTTGTCCACTTACTATTCTTTTTAATTCAATTTCCTCAACCTCTTATTGGTTTTCTTATCAATACGGCAAAAAATTGCACATTCTAGATCTTTGTTAAGTGTTAAAGCATTTTTTTATTCAGCCGTTCTACGGTCTTCCACTAACAAATTTCACTGTTGTGGATAGATTTCTCATAATTGCTGCTGGTATCTGGTGTGTCATTTACGTGTGAATAATTTTTGTTAAACACATTGAATCGATAACAAAAAAACCAGCAAAAAATTGTATTAATTGTCTTTTTTTGTTGATTTTTTATTCGATCCGACAATTCACAGCTTACATCAAGTGTGTCATTATGACAATCGACTTACTTCTATCTCACACACTCGCATGCATATAGACACACACACACACACACACACGCACTTTTATACACTTAAACAAAGAGAGGATCTTTTTTTCACTTCGCCCATTCTAAACATAAACAATCGCACGGATACATTTTTCTGGTTGGTCCTCCCCTTCTTTCCGGTTTGTATCCACATCCGGGCGGGCATATAAATCTCAGGAAAAAGTGGAGAAGGTGACTTTAAAAATAACTGTACATTTTTATCATTTATTTTTTTTTCTTATTCATTTTTCTTTTTACAAAAGAGCTAGAAAAAATGAAATAGAACAAATTGTTATTTTTTCAGTACTCTTTTCTATCCCAAAAATTATATAATTTGACAATAATTTGGTTTGCATCAATTGAAAATAATTCGACTTTAATATCGATCGAATACAAACTGTAGCTGTTTATTATTTTACTGAACTGGGCATGATCACGAGTATAGTGAGTGAGTGAAATAAACAGAGAGATGGAGCGTGAGTGAGTGACGATATAAAATTTTTGCTGAATTGAATTTGCTTTTTACGACAGCAAGAGAGGTAAGCATTCATCCGACACGGGTATCGAATGTTATTGTAAGGTTGTAGGAAGGAGTGAATACTGTTATCCGCTCCCCTTCGGGGAGCGGATAAGGCCTGGCGATGACGACGGGAATAAAGTTGAAATGAACGAGGCAATACGATAGATGTGACGGCGAAAACGGAAATGTCGCTCGGGGTATAGGATTTTCAGTAAAGTTATAGCGAATATCTTGCAATGTCCATCTTGGTTCCTCTAATTTTCCGGTGAATTTCATTCAGCAATGCAAACTAATCGTTTTATTTGTTACATTTATATTTGCCATGATTTTTATTGAATTTGGTTGTATCTATATCTATGTGTATATTAAATAAAGATTTTTGTGATGTAATGTATGTATATTATAATTTAGTATGAATGTTGTTCGTATCGTCGAAGCAAAAGTTTTTGAGCTATTACCTTTGGAAGTATATGTATACAAATTGGGTTGTTGGATGTACGATTTACATCATGGAAAAATTTATACGCATATATATAAATGAATAAATAAATATAGAGAAAAAAGGAAAAGTAAAACACAAAGGGGGTGAGCAAGCGTGTAGGACTCTTCTGCTGTAGTATAAAATGTTTTTGCGATATGTATTCGTCGAGATCTGAAAAAAATAAAATTTATACCATTCGTTTGATGTATATGAAAAATCTCTTCATATTTAAGAAAATATATTCCAAGGTGCAAAACAGGAAAAACATAATAAATGAAAAAACAGTATTGAATGATAATGAGTATATTAATTTATATGTGAAAATTTCCAATTAAATTCTGCGGTAAGCTCGATTGCTATAGCGAATGGTGAAATTCGGTGATATTTAATAAGAAAATAAGTTAATGTGGGATGTCTAATTGGCGCAGCGGACTGCAATTAAATACACCCTCATCCATATTATAAACATACCCATACACAAAATTACACACACACACACACACACACACACGTATATATATTTGCGCTATCACATGTTTTTTCTCTTTGTTTCATGAATAACTTTTTCGCACAAGGTGAAGCTTTCTCATTAACGTCTTACAATGTTTTATCAACATGTATATGGTAGCAAAATGCTTAGAGACATAACGATCAATAAAATTAGAAGAGACGAAGCGAATGTTTTGTTTTTCCCCTTTGAATTCTTCGACGCTACCGGAGGGCAACGCCATATTGTATATGATTTTTTATTATATACATCACAGTATGATATACTATATATTTTTGTTTGTCATTATTTCATCAATATCTCTCTCATTCAAATATCATGATGCTTATTTTATTTTTTTTCCTCTTCTGTTTTTCCATCGTGGTAATTTGTCTTTGTGTGCTATTATTATTTGTCTTTTTTTATTCTTCGTTTCATCAATTCACTGAAATTGCAACTGTGATGCAAATTGAACTAATAGGGATGGTTCAATCGCAGTATTTTCAAGCCCACTAATTATTAATTGTTGTTCATTTCTCTTTCATCTCAGTATTGGGTGCTTTAACTATTTTTTCTTTACTTCATTTTTAACCATAATAATTGAGAAAATGTATATACCAAGTTGAAATAAGAGACAAAGAAATGCGATTTATTTATAATTTAAATTTCCTCCTATCATTTGTTTTTCTTTACTTCCACGACATCATTCTTATTTATAATCAAATATGGTCGTATTTGATTAATTATTGATAAGTTTAATTATTATTTTTAAGGTTCCATTGATTTTTTTTTCTGCTAATGCATCAGCTGAATTTCTAATATTAATCTAATATCCTACATCTTTTGTTCCTTTTCCAGCGTAAAAGCATTAAAATTCAACAAATTGTTCACTCAACTACTATTTCCTATATAACGGCACAATTTTTTTTCTTTTATACTTTTAAAACTGTACATGAATTTGTTGTTTTTTTTCTCGTCATTTTTTTTTTTTTCATTTCTTTTTTATTTATTTCTATAACGTTTATTAAGGACTAAATATTACGTCAACATTATTCTTCTATTTAATTTTTCCGCATCGCGTTTCGCCTTTTCATTTTGGTATTTCGTTCATTACTCACTTATTTATTCAGTTTATAATGTCTTTTATTAACAACAACGGCTTACCGACTAGTTATGTTTCTGGTTTGTGTACTTTCTAAGGCCTTGAACCCTATTTTTAATAGCACGGATCACTTTATAATTTTTGCTTGGAATTATTACTTCATTTCATTCATTCTCCTTTTCATCCTGTTTAGAATGTCGTCTTCTACTTTATTTATTTTTCTTGATGATCACATCTTATTATCACTTCCTTTTTTTTCTTCGTATTCTAATGTCCCGTTAAGGCAATATTTAATGTGGGTTCTCGCACCTCCAATCACGTCGAATGAATTCTCATAAAAAATAAAATAAAAAATGGTGACATCTTACGATAGAGGAATAAAAAAATTCGAATGCTTTGTCACCTACGGAATTGACGTTAGACATTTCTATGCATATATAATACAGCTTGGAATACTTCACTAAAATACACGAAATGCAATTAACCAAATTATCCAAACAATTTATATAATTCATCGAAATAGTTTCCAATCTACCTGACGTTCATTATCAAAAATTTTCTAAAAAAAATTTCTATACATAAATCATATATATATATATATATATATATATATATATATATATAAAAGATGTACGTGGTGGCGATAGTGAAAAAATATGAAAAATAGAGAAAAATCATAAGAGTTGCGGCGCGTGAAATTGACTTTCAGCGTTGAGCCCACATTCGCACGTATTTGTTTTCCCTCTGTTTCTCTCCCTCTCTCTATTCCTCTTCAATACTGTGGACATATATGCATACATACTTGTACCATGAACATGTACGCACCCACCACGTGAGTGACACATCGAAAAAATCGAATGGGGCCAAGCGTCAGTAGAGTTTTAAAGTGTATGTTTGCCTGATACGCGCGTCAAACGCTCTCAATATACTTACGTTGCTTTTAATCGTTGCGCAACTTCGATCCGGCACCAATTATGTATCAGGTTCCTCAAATTTTACGTTGATGTCCGCGTGCGCGAGATGCTAATTCAGAAATTATTTGAAATTCAAGTGCGCGACAGATAAAAAAAAATAAATATAATAATTATTCATCAGGTTTTTAAAATAAATGAATGAACCTTAGTAAACGATATCGTATAGCATGTGTATAAACATAGTCATGACATCAAAATATCAACGGGTTCATGTAGAATGCAAATTATTTTTATTTCTGATTCACTTAACTCCTCTTTTTTTTTTATATTTCCTTTTACAAACGAGAATGATGTATGACAAATAAAAAATACTACAAAGACGAATGTTATCTGCTGTCTTTATATATATATATATATATATGTTAAAACATGTATACAATTTCGCGAGTACTGTGAAGCAAGGGGGGAGAGTGAGTGAGACTTGCGAGATCAATACGAAAAGCCTTCCCCTCTCACTTTTTCACGCGCGCTTATTCGTACACGCATCCCTTCTCCCAAACCCCATTTCGCATTGGACCCTCTCACTGTTTCCAAAAATGTCGTCGTCAAATTCCTCCTTATTTAACCCATCTGCCTCTTTTTTTCTATATCAGGCATACCTTACTATTACTCTCTTGCTTATATAGCTGATGGTTTTGTGCGGTCGTTCGCGTTATTCGTTGATGCCAACGATTCATCGAAAAGAGAGGTCGACGACGATTCTGTCACGACATTCGCATGCAGATTTATTGTCGCTAGTACTTCGACGCCCTTGGGTGATATGATTCCAAGCTAGAAGAGCGCCCATGGGCAACGGTTGGACAGACGGGCGCGACTACGTAAACTAGCAAAGGGATGAAAGAGGTATAAAACAGAGAAAAAAAAAGAAACAAAAAAAATAGAATCAAAACTGAAGAATTGAAAAAAAAAATGAAATAGAGGAAAATATGTGGAAAGAAAAAAAATGTATAGCCGTAAAAATATAATGAAGAGTGAAGAAGGGAATGTATAAAGGACGTGCGCATGCCATCCGAATAAGATTGAAAAAGATTATTCTTTGGTTTTTGGGGGTGCATTTATGTTTGTAGGAGAAAATGAAGAGTGAGAGAAAGAGAAAGATATGTTATTGATCGGGACGCGAATGCATTTTCGAACACACACATATATATATTGACATAAAAATACAGAAGTCATCTATATATGTGATAGATTGCTCTCGATTTATTGGTGTAATTATATGTTTCCACGGCAAAAATAAAAAGAAACATGTGGGAAGGACATAAAAATGCATGTAAAAATAATTTGATCGTGAATTTAGTGTGTACATATAAATTATATCGATTTGTTCTTCTCTATTCTTGCCAATTCCCCATTTACTTTCTCGTTGTATTCTCGTGCCGACGTAAAACCCAAATACAAACAACAAAAAATGAAGCTCTCAAGCTAATTGTTGTGAATAGATTAATGAATCGATGAGAGTTGAGTGCGATACATATACATATATATTGTTGTTTATTTTCTTCTATAGGCCGTTGAACATGCTGCATAAATAAATAAAGAAATACTAGACAATGAAATTTCATCTCGTGTCTCTCATTGTCAAATATGTGTAATCTATGACAAGTTTTCACTATAATTATTATCATCATCATCACCATCATCGCCATCATCATTAATACTATTATAATTGTTATTCATTGTTCTTCTTTGTTTCTGATTTTAAATTCTTTTTTTTTTCCCCCATTTTCATTTCTCGTCAATTCGAATTCGAGTACAAATGATATAACTATAAACACATTGATTTTTTTTGTATATAATTTTATTCATGCATAAGTCAAGAGGACTGTGACCATACATATATGTATGTATACAGTATATGTATTTGATCATATATATATATATATATATATATGTTTCCGAAGAAGCATGGTAACAAATAGCTCGAAAAGCGACCAGACATTTCTTTTTATTCTCGCAGAAATCGATTCAAAGGCAGAGTTAAACCGATGATAAATTATAGAGCATTCATAATGCGTGAGGCAAAACGTTCCCATTTCATTTTTCTTCTTCATCATTATTGGTTTCTTCTCATTTGTTTCGTTCTTTATATTATTATAATTATTATTATTATTATTATTATTATTATTGTTGTTGTTGTTGTTGTTGTTGTTGTTGTTGTTGTTGCGACTTGTTTTTCTTTAATCATAAATGCATGTAACCAGTAGAAAAGGCCCCGCTAAAAAAATGTTACTTTCTCTTAATTCCGTTTTCTTCATACAGATATTCTCACACGCCCTCTCGCACTTCTCGGCACTCTTTAATAACACTCGTCGCTTTCATTTTCTTCTCACTCTCATGCTCCTCTTTTCATCACATCCAACTAATTTACAGTAGCCGGTGTTTGTTTGATTTTGCTGTAAAACTGATATATTTTTCACAAATATGAATGATATATCTACAGCGTCATTTAAACGTTGGCTAATAATTCATTCGATTATTTATCTATTTCTTTTTTGTCATAACAGAACTCATTTTGGGAACGTTTAATTGTTTTATTTTGTTTTATCTCGTAGCTCGTTTGCAATATTGAAAATTTTCATTTAATATTTCGTACTTTAGATTGGACGTAGTGATGCAGAAAGGAATCAACTCATATCATTCAACGTTGCCTGTAGTTTCTTTCTCCATAACTACGACCAATTAATGTTATGGAAAATATTCAACAATACCACGACAGTATTTTTGGTCTTTCACTTTGTCTGTCGCACTATCACTATTATCATATTACCACCATTAAAATTAATTACTATTATTAATCTTATAATTAGCATTCGATTTTGCTCGTTTGAATGAACCTCAAACTATAATCTCTCATAGCATACTTCAATCGTCTCGGTATTCTTATCCCCTTCTTTTAAAAACTGTACTTCGATTGGATATAATATCGAATAAATAATCCAAAGCAGTTGAAAGGCTTTTATCAATGTATATCCGGAAGGGTGATTGCAATATTTTAATTATATTCGCCCTTGAAAAGAAAGTCTTGATCTACAAAATAAAAAAATTTTATGTGTATTCGATGAGTGTTAATGGAGGACTGTGTGAGGGGAACGTCGAGGAACAACTAGTTGGCCCAAATTATTCTTTTGGATTGAAAATAATATTATTTTAGTGTGAAAATCAAATTACTAAATCAAAGTGAATTGATTGAAACGTCATATTTTTCTTTTCCATTATTGCTTTTCCAATAATTCATTAATACTTAAGGAAGAATTGAATAAGTGTTTTTTTTTTAAATTTTATATCCCTCATATTTATCACTAACGTGAAAAACCATGGAATTTCCTAAAGACATATAATTTAGAATAAAAAAAAACATTTGGATAAAAGTTTTTGAACTTGTATCATTTATCTCAAATTGTTTTTCTGAGTCTATATGCGACTGAAATTCGATATGTGATCTACACTTATCTGTCTTTGGCTTCGGCTTTTCCTCTCCCTCTTACCATTACTTTCTTGACTTTCGTCACACTTGTGAATATCATGAGATTAAATCGTTCGAGGTGCACAACGTCGTCTTTTCGTCGGCTGCCAACAATGCAGAACCGGACGAGCTTACAAATCAAATTCACGAACAAGGGATGAAGAAACACAGAGAATGAACAGTAATGTGATAGAAGCTATTAGAACAATACAAAAAGGAGGGAGGAAAAAAAATATATATGTACATAAATAAATTATAAAGATATGAGTGAAATTCTCGAGATGAAATGAATAAAATAAATACAAAAAAATAAATTTTTTGTATTTAAACACTGTATGGACTTCAGAAATGGAGTAAAAATGCGTGATGAAATTAGCAAACGATGTATTCAGTTCATACCGTATAATAAGATATGCATATATATAGATGGTGTTGATGTTGATTCCAAATAGAATAATAATAATTACGAAAAATTAAAATTGTTAGTTTATTTATTCCGCGTCCGTTTTGAGTGACTTTTCCTCTCATTTATATTTTATTTGAACATGTATTATATACAGACTTATGTTTTCTTTCTTCTGCTTGTTATTCGTTTATCGTGTTGAAAAACTAGGTCTCACCTTTCTCATCTGTCTTCTTCAATTATAAATTGCCATTTACATATATACCTTTTCACAACGATGAATTTTCGTAATTAATCGAAACAAAAAAAAAATAAACGTTGATACCTGAAGTGAAAGTGGATAACGTTCCAAATATATATTTGATAAGAAATATAGTAAGTAGAAGCACAAGAAAACAGTATACATATATATATATGAGTATGTGAGTGTGTGAGTGTGTGTGTGTAGGATTACAAAGAATGTAGCTCTCGTGTATTCCATAGCCCTATTTTTTTTAAGTTTTCATTGATATATACGCAAAATGGAAAAAATAAAAATTGAAAAAACGATTTCAAGTAGGTATATGGAAAGCCTCGAGAAAACGGGAAGACCAAATTATATATATACGTATTACTTATATTACGTATTCTCACACTTGCTATCGCACTATATCATGCTCAACTACATAATAATGTGTAGTTTATTTATTTATTTATTTATTTCTTCTTGCTACAAAAATTTATTAATATCGCAATCTTGAGTTCCCTCCGTTAATTAATTATATTATCTTGGTTTTATTTATTCGTTACAGTTTTTATCTCCCCGACTATCGCTTTCACCCTTCTTTTTTCTCAATCTGTCAGTCCCACTTGAACAATAATTTTAACATCTAATGACCCAATTCTCTTCTCTCATTTTTTCTTTATTGTTGCCTCTATCTCATGCAATGACTATTATGCATTATAATGTCTACACGAACACATATTAATAACAATTGCCGCTATCGTGCATATTTGCTTCTCTCCATTTAATCCCGTTCGGTGAACCTCTATAGGCTCACTAGTCCATCCACCCTAACTTCCCTTTTTAAAAAAAATGAAACAAACAAATTTTATCACTCCACCCTGCCCCATCTGACCATTACCTTATTTTTCTCGACTAAATCCCATCTCTTGGGCCCGTCATGCACTACAATCTCTATCTATATCATTTGATTCCTGCAGTCAGTGGTATTTTTGGCAAGGTTGTTCATATGCGCTCTTTATTATCATGTAATTTATTTTCTCTTTTCTGTCTCCCATTTTTTTTTATTTTTCCACATATTTAAAATTTTTCTTCTTTTTTTTTATAATTTCATCAATGTCGATAAGTATTATCAATCGTTACAATTAGCATCTTACTGGTGTGTATATAAGTAATTGAATATAATAATTGTATTATTATATAATTTATGGTGCCGTTATTTTTTAATTTTTAATTTATTCAAAATCGGCATAGTCACCATGAATTAATCATCAATTTATATTTCTTATGCATTGTTCTCATATTCTATTCCTCTCTCTATTTCTCGCTCACACTCACACGCACTCATATTCACTCACTCACCCATTCACTCACTTACTCACTCACTCATTCACTCGCTGACTCACTCACTCCCGTACAAACATCCCCTCGTCTCCTTTATTCACTATTAATATTATTGTATGATTTATTATTATTGTTATTATTCACTTTTTATTATTTAACATTTATAAATCTTTTGCTATCCCTCACTTATCAATGTTATTCCTTTTAATATATTGTTGTTATCATTCTTTCACGCTGTCTCTTTGCTATATCATTTATTTTTCTTCCTTTCCTTTTCTGTTCCGTTCTGTTTATTATTATTATTTTTTCAATACCCTCTCATTTCTCATTCTGTTTATCTATTACAATTCACTCTGCGTCGCATCGTCCGCCTTTCGTCTCAATCTCGTTTCTTTCTGTCTATGGTTATTCCTTCATGCCTCTTTCTCGCTTCCTCTCTTTCTCGCATTAGAGAATTTCTGCTGCAACTCCCCCCAGCTCTAAATCAATTCAGTCGCCTACATTGATTATCGTTCAATGCCTCACATATATGGATCCTCATGTTTTATGATGAATATATATATATATATATATATGTATATCTTCGTGTTTGTATATGTACGAGCGAAAGAGGGGTAGAGAGATGCAAACAGCAGAGGAAAAGAGGCCGTGGACACCGGAGTTTTTTTGATGAGTGCTGGACATAACGCAACATACATAAATCCGTTTACGTCGGGTCGTTTCCTCTCTTCCTCTTTTATTCTTATTATTTTTTTCATTCACTTTTTTCGATTGTTTTTGTGTGCATACTCGTATGTGTGTCCTATAATGTAAAAAAAAATTATTTTCTATTTTTAACTTTTTTTTTCATGCTCAAAAATTTATATATTTTTTTTTGTATGATTTCTCACTTGTTTCTGTATCTGTATGTGTGTGAGTACGTTATTTTCATATTTATTAATTTTTTTCGGTTGACGTTTCATCGTAATTTTGTCGTTACAATTATAATAATAATGTTGTGTGGACTCTCTAGCCTGACCCTGTCATCGGTAATAACCGGAAGAGCCAAAAGGGAGTTGACCTCTTCAACAAGGACTTTCCCAAATACTGCTTCCGCATTATTCTGTTAATTTATTTTATTTATTTATTTTTTTGTTTTTTTTTTTTGTTTTTTTTTCTCTATTTATTTATTTATTTATTTATTTTTTCATTTTAAATTAATACCAATACGCATTTCAATTAAGCCTTCTATTTTCAATCATCCCAATATTTTCATTAATCGACATTATTTTCCCATTTATACGCTAACTTTTTCTTTCTCTACATTATTATTTATTTATTTTTGTTTATTGTTGTGAAACAAAATTTTGCTTTTTTTCCTCTATTGTCTCTCAATTTGAGTCTCAGCGGCTCCTAATGTATGCAATACGCGGGGTATATGAAAAAGAGCTCTTCCATTTCCAGGGGAGAAGACTTAACCAGAAGAGTCTACGTCTTGTCACTATTCGTTTACTATGACTACTACCATCAACATCACTACCACCATTAGCACTTTCAACTCCTTTGCTGTTTCTCTCACTTTTCCATAGTCTCGTACAACAATAGCGCCACCTTACACGTGAATAAAATCGTTCATTATCATCGTCAATCCGAAATTCGCCTTTCGTCCTTGTCTTTGACCAATACCACTTTAATATACGACGACATGAACGATTAATGTATTTCCACGCGCGCCACCATCTATACCATCGAATAAATAATAATTGCATAAATTGATAGATTGCCCACTTTAATGTAGTCACTGCAGTTAACGAACGCTTACACATCACAAGTGACGATGATAACACTGATGTTGACCATGTTGTTGTGGACAATATTGTTGATGATGATGATGATGATGATGATGTTAATAATAATAATGACGTAGATGATGAAAATAATAATTGACGTCGTCTCGTCGTCATTTTAATATTGGTCTTTGTACATTTGCGACGCAATGAAAAATTTGTATTAATCACTGGACTCCATGGAAATATCATTTGGCCAGTGCAAAGTGAAATAATTGCAGTCCAAATTGATAGTAGACAAATTAACGACACTGGCGCCGAGGCTGTGAATATTTTACTTGATGACGACGACATTGAGCCAACTCCTCCGCTACCACAAAATGAAGAGGAACTTGTGGTTGAAGGTGGCGTCAGTGATAATGTCTCCGTGCTACCATCCAAAGTATTTTGTTGGTCTGCAATCGAAAGGAAAGAAAGAAAACCACATATTTTTTTTCTTCATTCATATTGATTGAGATGCTTGGACAACATATTTCAATGTCATTGATAACTATTATTCTATTCTTTTTACATCTCATTATATTGTATTATATTATTTGTACCTGATGAAGAACCAGACTGAATTGGAAATGGTGTGACATCGCAGTGTGGTGCAGTGCGGGGATTCTCACCGATACGTTGTCCATGGGGCTGGCGATCTGTACAATTTGCGCAGACACCCAATCCCGGCTCATCCTCGGAACAAACGCGAAAGCAACACTCCTCTTCCTCGTTTCCATGCAACGATTTTTTTGCCTGTTCACCCGTTTCTGGTATATTTGGGTCTAAAATTAAAAAAATAAACAAGTTGTGCTGTTTCTTATTGCTTCTATTTATAATACTATACCTTTATCTGTTAATAATATTATGGTGTTATCTTTGGTAATGTTAAATGCAGAGAGGGTGCCAATCTCACATTCTACCCTTCTCAATAATGCCAAAAAATAAAATGAATAAACCCATGATAACATTTGATTTGATTTCAAAAAATTGATATCTATATAAATATGCATCTGTATCTAACACGCATACTCTGACCGTAACGGAGTAAATAATTTATACTGTAAATTGCAGTAACAACTTGACTTACCTCTGCAAAGAAATGTGGGCTCGCCGGCATATTGCGTCGGATAAGCGGGTGCTCGGTCACCCGGAAGTAAATAAGGACAACGTTGTTCCACGGATTGACAGAAGGACCGACATGGTCGTAATCGAATGTCGACAAGATTGTTAGTGGTCACCAATGTAGACGGTCCTTCATGGGCAAAGTAAGGCACCAGGGAGCTGCACACCCATTTTCTATACGCTTCCTGAAGACGAATATAAAACAAAGCAAATAAGAATAATTAACGAGTAAAAATACCACATAAAATACCAAATGAGTATATATATAATTTACTATTATGATATAAGTGATTATTGTCTGTATTGAATCGCGATGGAACTCTTTGCACACATACGACTGATAATATATAGATGCGGGAAACCCAGTCGCGAGGTAAATTCATTCGTGCGCGAAGGGGCGAAACTAACCTCCGGCTGCTTTGTCCAGCACCACTTCACCCTCTCTCTCGCCCTCTCTTTATTTCTTTCACTCCCGTTTATACCTTTTTCTGGAGGGCAGGCCGCTCTTCGTGCTCGGGCATGCTTCGTTCACCAATAATGGTGATGGGTCAGTGCCTGGCCGACATACTTATATAAAAAAAATACATTTTTATTTATGATTTTCTTTTCATTTCTGTTTCAGTTCTAAACTCCAGTACATCCAAGTCAAGTATTAAAGATAATAACAACAACTCCAATTCTGAAATTAAATGGCACGAAATTTCGTTAGAACATGTCGGAGCAATAGAATAAAAAATATTTTAACTTTGCCATTGTTATTTGTCATTTAAAAATTAAATGAATCACAATAGGGGAAACTGGAAAAAATACTCAACTGAGAAGAATAAATAGATATATGAAATGTAAAATTGAAAATTTTTAAAGTTTAAGGGGTGAGAAGCCAACTTTAACCAAGTATGTGTTAACATTAAAGTTTTTATTATTATACAGCATTCTCGTCGATCTCTTCGGGGTTATAAAAGAAATAAAACACAATGACAGTCAAAGAAAGAATAGTACATATATATGTACAAAAGTAAAGACAAGCGAGACAAAGACTGAAAATGAGATGGATAAAGGATCAAGTGGCAGTAAAATAACAGTAGTAACAGCAAAAACAGTGACACCAGTAATATCAAACAGTTATATATGGTAGAGTGTGTTGAAATCGGTGCGCGTGAGCGTAATGTATAGAATGTTGGGGCGGAAAGCCACCCTGATGTTGCTACGACTAAAGGGAGCGGGACAAATGCTATAGCTCCAACTGTGTAATTGAGGGCGATAGAAGAGGAAGGATGTAGAGATGATAGGTAGTACAAGAGATACAAGACAAAATGAAAGGGCCAGTATAAAGAGCGTTTGGATATATAGAATAGTGCAAAAAGCTATCAAAACAAGCGAGAAAGCAGGAGGTTGGAGGGATAAAACAAATGCAACAGCATGAGAAGAAAACAAAAGGAAAAAAAAAAAAAATATAATTAAAAACAAACAAAAAGGGACAAAAATCGGGTAGGTATTAGTAAGCGTGGTTCGACTACACAAAATTGGAGAACAAGTGTGTTGCAAGTTGGTGGTGTTAAGACACATCCAATCAATTAGTCGATTCATCCTATGTTCTATACAATCAAAACCGATTCAGTTCCCGAATTTCTAATACTAATACATCGGTCTCTCAACCTCTCTACACATCATCCTGACTGACAATTATAAAGGAACATACGTATATATATATATCTCGTTAAAGATGTATAGTTTTGGCACCGTCCAATACTATGCTGATTCGTGACAATATCCAAATTAACGATGACACCCATAGAGGAACAGCCGAAACGGCACTTGAATACAGAGAGAAAGAACACGAGAAAGAAAGAGTAAGGGAGAGATGGAGAGGGGGAGAGAGAGAGGGAGAGAGAGGGAGAGAGAGAGAGAGAGAGAGAGAGAGAGGGAGAGAGAGAGAGCGAGAGAGCGAGAGCGAGAGAGAGAGAGAGAGATCATAAAGATTTCCGAGATATAACGCGGGTGAGAGTGAGAGCGACTGGTTGGTTGCTCTAATTTTAGAATACGTATAAAGCCGGATGATAACCAAGAGGGTTAAAATGTTTTGTGGATAAAGAGAATGAGTTGAGACTCGTGGTAAGGTAGATGTCTACACCTGAAGTATCCTCCAAACTGGCTGACCCAGTTCTCGTTTTGCCTCCTTTATTTCTCTTTCTATTGTTTTTTTTGCTTTTTTTTTCTTCACTCACCCACCGCACATCCGCCACTTCCTGGTACTCTGCATTACTCGGTAGTTCCTCCCCCCTTTAGCAACAAATGCTATCTTTTTTCTTCCCCCCACCCCCCCCCCCCCTCTCCCCCCCCCCCCCCCTTTCTCTCGGCCATTCAGTGTTCATGGTGACCGTTCTCACGACCCAGTGACTTCACCAACATGTAGAATCACCGATGTTGATTAAAGGTTAGACAATATTGATTTTATCATTGCGTATGTATACATGTGTGCATGCGTGTGTGTGTGTCTACTCGTATTTGGATTAATTTCAGTTTCATTTCTACCTTTCTGTCGTTTTTTTTTTATTTATTTATTTGTATATTCAGTGAGATTTATCAATATTTTTGTTTTGCTTGCGAGCCTTTCTCTTTGCATATTTAAATATTCTCTGCTCGCAGTTGCCTATATTTCACTATTTACACTTGCTTTTGTACGAATAAATTGATATACTTTGCATTAAAATTCACCAAAGCACAGCTCACATAATATAAAACAACAAATAAAAAAATGTAATAAAAAAAAAATAGGAACCCACAAATATTCATCATAATATAAAATTACAATTTAATAAAATTCATACAAAAACTATACAAAAAATAGAAGATGTTATTTAAACACGTCAATAAATAGAAAATGAAATAGTAATTGTAAAAGACGTAACTATAGTTGGGAATGCATATGTCTATAGATACCAAGATTTATTGCTACATATACCCGAAAGGGAAATACACGATCATAAATATTGGATACTCAGAATAAACGTAAAGATTACAATATATACATAGAGTGTTATAAGCAGAGTAAAGAGAGTAAGTAGATGAAGGTAGAGACATAGAAGTGACAATGGAGGAGGTAACAGCCCCTCTTCACTCAAAGCAATGTCCTGAGTCACCACGGTGACCCAGTTATTCAGCGCAAGATCTGTGTGAAGCATTCACTAAATTCTTCTCTGTTCAAAGTTGATCCACTATCGCGTTTATACATATACACACATATATCTTTAGCCTAAAGTTTTTCTCATGTATAACTACAATACAACCGCAAAGGCGATTATGGAAATCGAAACATGAATGATCCAGAGAGAGAGAGATATATACATAAAGAATTGTGCATATTGTTATAATACTTTGTTTGCACATTGTCTTTAACCTAGATGTTAGCTGGCCCAATAAACTCGATGGTGTTGCTGGAATTGGAAAAAAACGACTGGAAAAATATATATATATATATATATATATATATATATATCTACATTCAAATATATAAATATATATATTTGCATCTTTTTGTATTTATCATCATGAAATGGATGTCGAGACTTTCATCAGATGAGAGTCATCCAGGTGAATACAAAAAAATGGGTAAGGAAATAAAAAGAAGTTAAACTTCTTTTTTCTTCCATTTTTATACTCTTTTTAAATATACTCATTCAAAACTATTTCGCTCCATTATTGTTATCATTTTTTGTTTCCCATTCTTTCAATTTACATCATCATTTGAATCTTGAAAAGGATATATACACGGAAGAAAAATTATCTTCCCGTCGTTTTCAAACAACTTTCTACAAAACACAGGTAAAATTTAGTACAAAATGAAAATGAATAAAGAAGATTATGAAACCTCGATAAGAGATATCATTGCTCATCACTAGATACCACTTTCTCCCATCTTTCTGCCAATATATGAATTCCACGTGGGAAAAGCGACATGTCTTTTGAGGCTATCTACGAATCGATCCGTTTTTTAGATTCTTCGTAATAATGAAAACGCTGGTCAGCTAGGCCATGTGCCATCGAATGGAATAGGTGAAAATCGGGAGGGGCTATGTCAGGTGAATATGGTGGGTGGAAATTTCCATTGAAGCGTTTCCAGGTAGGTTTTCAATGGGTTTGCAACATAAGGCCGCGCGTTGTCATGTAACAAAATCACTTTGTCGTGTCTCTGTCCGTATAGCGGCCGTTTTTCTTTTAGGACTCAACTCAAACGCATCAATTGAAGTCGATAGCGATCCCCCGTGATAGTCCCATTCGGTTTGAGCAGCTCATAATAAATTACACCCTGTTGATTCCATAAAATACAGAGAAGAAGCTTCGAACCATGGATATTTGGTTTTGCTTTAGATTATCGTAGTGTATCCAGTTTTCATCGCCAGACACGATACGCTGCAAAAAACCTTTTCTTTTCTGCCGTTAAAGCAGTAATTCACACGTGACAAAACGCCGTTCAACGTCTCTGGGCTTCAATTCATACCGCACCCAATGTCCTTGCTTCTGGATCATTCCTAACACTTTTAAACGTTTTGAAATTGTTGACTCATCAACTTATAATTTTTTTCCGAATTCTGCTTGCGTTTGAGATCGGTCTTCATCGAGTAATTCCTCCAATTCTTTGTCTTCAAATTTTTTCGGTACGCCAGAACGTTCTTTATTCTTAAGTTCAAAATCATTATTTTTAAAGCGGTGAAATCAGTTTCTGCATGTCATATCCGCCAGAGCATTGTCACTATAAATCTCAACAAGAATTCTATGTGCTTCAGCTGCAGATTTTTTTTGAATAAAGTAGTGCAATAAAATTCCCCGCAAATACACTTCATTTGGCACAAAAGTAGACATTTTCAGAACTAATAAAAGGCACGCACACATAGCATTGTACTTTATACTACAGTATATGAATAACAATACAGTTTGAGACCGCCTTCTAATGAACGCAGCACCTCTTGGGCGCGGATAGTGATTAGTGGGATATAATTTAGCAATTGGTTTAAAAATGGAAATTGAGAACCTTACTATTATTCGATGTTTTGATTTAGTTAAGCAAGAGGCTATAATTCTCATCTGATTAATATTATATGTGTATGTATGTGCGATGTGTTCGAGGAATTGAACGAAAAATGTCAACGGGAGATTGAAGTACGTTATTTAAAATGGCTCGATGGCTCAGGAAATTGATGCTGATGTGTACGATCTTTCCTTTACACATACCCATATCTATATGACAATAAATATGTTTATATGTATATAATATATATTTATGTTCATATCAATACTTATAGCAGCAAAGAAAATAACCCAAACCATGATATAGTAGATGACAGGAATAACATTTATATCGTTCTTCCCGTTTATATTCTCTCAAGGGTATTTTTGCCAAGCTTTGAAGCTTACCATCATGACGCGTTATACTGTAGCAACCCTAAGAATCGGTAGTCGAAAGCAGGGAAAATATCTGTGTTCATATTGATAGTGTGACATTTGATAAAATAAATCACGATTCTTTCGAAAGGTTTCAACGTGATTCATACACGTGATGTTCATGAAACTTCCTTACTTCAATGAACATATGCATATTGTTACATAAATATTGTGTTCATAATTCACAATTGTCATTCAAGAATGTCTGGTATTTATAAAAATTGGTCATTTGTATATATCTATTACTATAAATTATGTAATGACAATTTGTTTCAATGAAACTTTAATTTTGAGGTGATAAATATTGATTAGTAATAGGACTTGCGTACGCAATGTAGGTGAGTTAACCTCAGTAGTAGCAACGATAGGGGTACAAAATCAAGGCAGAGGTTGAATAGAGGAGAGGATGTAGACGGATGAGGTAAGAGAGAATTGCAGAATAATGTAATCGTTTATTCCCTTAAATTAATCGAGCGCGCCTAATTGAATTACGATTCACTTGCCTATGATTCGAATGGATTTATATTCGACGTGTGGTTATCATGAATGCCTCCAATAATGATGCATCTTTTTTCACAGGTTAATATGACAGCAGCTTTACAAAATGCATTAATACATCATAATAAATTCATGAATACCACATGTTCGAAGAAATACAGAAAAAAATAATAATAATAATATGTACCATTACGGTGAGATAGGAAAGAAGCTGTTTTCGGATTTAAATTTCAATTTAATGTTGAAATGTTTGCCATTCGTTAGAAATAGTTTGGAATTATTTTTTTCTCTCTCAAAATTTTATTTCTTTTCTTTTTTTTTCAGATACTTTAATGAGGGGAAAAAAAATGCGGTGATTTGGCATCTGGACTTACTGGTACTTGGTTTTGATCCAACTCGTGCAAGTCTCTCGACCTGTTTTTTTTCTTTTTTGTGGATTTTCCAATGATTTTTCTCTATACAAATGATATAACAAATTAAAAACGCGATTTCAAAGTTAGTGAAAAACTAATGCTTATGCATGTAGGTGTATGCCTGCGTACGGGTGTGTGTGCGTGTGTATCTCACTATATGTGTAAAAAGAATATTAGAAATAAATTGGTGCAATCCAATACTGCTACATTCGGAGAATTGACGTTTATCTATTGCAATTCACCAATGAATATTTTCCATTGGGAAAATTATTCAACGATGAAGTCAACTATGAATTCGTTAAAAATCAGAAAAAACAACATTTAATATTTATTACGAAATGAAATTCAATTTTCGATATTGATTAACGCATAAAATATTCTCAAT
This sequence comes from Galerucella tenella, assembly GCA_910591685.1. Lineage (NCBI taxonomy): Eukaryota > Metazoa > Arthropoda > Insecta > Coleoptera > Chrysomelidae > Galerucella > Galerucella tenella. Next base: position 918 of record CAJUYH010006476.1, on the reverse strand, counting down.
AATTACTTCAAATTAGAATACTCTAAACACAATATGTGAATATTATTCGATACTTGCAATCATATAATACACATAAACATATATATATACGCATACACCAATATGATGTGCACATAAACATTTGACGAGTTTTCTAAAGGTTGAAGATTTCTTTATAAAATTAACTTGTCAAGAGTTCTATTGCGTCGCACACTATTATATCATCTTGTACACTCTGATTCATTGGTCGGATTTTTCTTTAACGATGGACATGTCTGCTATGGCGGTGATATCGCTCAGACGGCAAAAGCTTATACCGGCCAATATAAAAGTTTATCATTTGACCCCATTTTCTACTCTCCGCTCTCTCCTCTCCACTCTCACTCTCTACATCTATTCGCACTTCATTCCACATTTTCATTACCAGCGCAGGGAGATGTACATGAAGAGACTCGAGAAAATCTTTTTAAAACAAGGTGTGACCCATCGTCAGCCCGTCGTTGTTTTCGTATCAGTGTCTCAGCACACAAACTCAATCGAATCTCTTCCAGCTAGACGTACAAACATCTTTCAATCCTCTAAAATAAAAAGAGAAAAAAGTGATGAAAAAGTACGAAATAACTTCTCATAGGTTGAGTAGAAACTTCCCAGTGGTGTATAATGATCAGACATAGAAGTGATGCTATTGCTAGTATAGTCCGGCAACTTCACTATATATATAATTGAACTATTTTCTTCAGGCAACCGCGTGACCATTTTGATGCTGATTTATCATTATCTATCTAGGCCATCCACATTGAAATTAGTACGATGTCTTGCATCTATTCCCCAGTGGCATGTAACCAAATTAGCCTACATCGTTTCGCCCATTTTGGCAGTCAGGCAGTTTACTGCATCAAATATCGTTATACTATCTACATTATTCACATATCTATATAT
>CAJUYH010006475.1:0-20016 GCA_910591685.1 Galerucella tenella | reverse complement strand
TGCAAACTGTAAGAAATCTGTTTGTGATTGAAGGTTGGAACAAACCTATAGTCAACCACCACTAGGCTATAGAGCATATTTATAAAAATGTAAATATACATCAATCATATTTTTAATCGGAACCCTTACATTTATAAATGAAATTAATTCCGGGAGGCGTACATATTCACTATCGCTACTGTTGTCCATTTTTTTCTCTTATAATATGTAAAATTATCATTCTATGATTATTTTGACGTTTCAAACGACGCGCTGTCAGAAGCGATTTGCGTTCTAAGGTATTTGACGTTCATTTCAATTCATTTTAGCGTGAATTCTGATAATAATAGAATGTGATTGGCTAACGAGAGTGAATTCTCTTTATTATTCACTAGTGTGAAGAATTTATATCATTATGCAGCTAAATATGTGAAAATAATTTGTGCGTTATTATTTAGTCGTGGAGAAAAAAAGTTTTTTCATGTATTTCAATGAAAAAAAAAACAATTTAAGAGCTTAGCAACAATACAATACCCAATTGAAAAATAGAATTGAATGAATGATTTTGAAAAGACTCAGCATGTGCTGTAATGTAGTGAAAACATTTTAATTTTGCCTATAACAGAGTTAAAAATGTATGTTTCAGGAACAAATAGAGAAATAGTAACACTTTCACCTTCTATATTGGAAAACATGAAAATACGAACACTGTGTATTGCAAGAATAATTGAAATTATGTTGAAAGGAAAAAGATAAAATGAAATGTTTCATTTCCAAACTTGCATACTATGTTAAATGATAATTTACAAGGATAATTTAGTGAATTTTGGGGAAATTATGTGTATCATCATAAACATTTTTAATCAGCTTAAACACTTAGGGCCGGTTGTACAATTGTAGCTTAGTGAAGGCTCAAGTTTGAACTCAGGTTCAGCGTCAGATTTCTGTTGTACAAAGTTAGCTTACGATCGAGCTTCATTTGAACCTTAAGCTTAGTAAAGCCTCTAAGGGCGAGTTGTACCAAACACCTAAACTCGGTTTAATGATGACTGATGTTTAGACTGATGTAATTCTTGATGATAAATACATCAATCAGCCATAGTCTAATCATCAGTTATCATTAAACCGAGTTTAGGTGTTTGGTACAACTCGCCCTAAGAGTGCAGGTTTAATGTAAGCTTAAGTACGGAACATAAATTGTTATCATGTTCCGTGGCTTAAATGTGAGTGAATTGTATGCAAACATAACCTGTACTTAATTTAATATTAAATTAAAAGTTTGTCAAAGTTAATTATGGATATTTCAACCAATGATGAGGAACTTTTGGAACTTATTGGAATCGTATAGAGAGCGTATGAATCAATTTGAATATTGGAGAGATCATGAGTTTATTCAAAGATTTCGTCTTTCTAGAGAAACCGTTCGCATTGTGACAGATTGTATATCAGAGGAAATTTCTTGTAAAACTAATAGGTAGCAAATATGACATTAGTTAGGTTATTTGACAAACATATTGTGACCAATTTACTTCATACGCATGCGTCAGTTCGAAAGAAGTTCTACCAACACTTGCAAATATAGGTTTAGTAGAGCTGCTACTGAACCATGTTTGTACAACAGGCTCAGGGTTGAGCTAAGCTTATATTTCAAGCCCAGCTCAGTTAAGCTCAATTTTAAGCTTCAAATGTACAACCGGGCTCTAGTACTGTAAACATTTAAATACTCGTTTCTCAAAACTGTTTAGTTTTTAAAATTGTTACCTTTTGTCTTTTATTGGCGGTTCTTAAAGGGGAGCCTCCATAGTTGGTTCTATAATCATACTACTATTTGTAAACAGTCTTCTTATTCACAAATATAATTTTATAGAATATAAGCTTTATATTACTTTCATACAATCATCAACAACTGAGAATAGCTTGATGCTATATTTCTTACACACACTCTTTGCTTGTAAATGGAATTGTTGTTTCTTGTGGTGGTCCTCTTCCATAGTGGGTTACAAACAAATGTTCATTGACTTCTTTTTTATAATCTAAAACCAAATCACATTCAATACATTCAATGAGAATGATCCTTCGTTAGAAATAAATTAAACTGTGTTCTTCTTGGATTGGAATTATTAAGCTGTATAAAGAAAAACTACTTTAGAAATTTGTCATTGTTATGTAATGGAAGATGTTTTGTTTAATTTTATTCGAAATAAACTTACCGAGTGCACTATCTGTTATATTTCTTAACAATAAATTTGGACATTGTATTTTTCGATAATGATTATATAATGATAGATAATAATAACTAATTTATATTTTCACAACAAACTTGAAGAACGAAGTACATCACAGTACATGAACCGTAAAATGGCGTGAAACAGCGTAAAACCAGAGATAATATACGACAATGTGAGGCATGCGTGCAATATCTAGAATAACTACCAACAGCGTTACAGATCTTATTAAATTATAAATTTCATCACTGTATATAGAACTGATCCAGCCCTCTAGGTGGTACTACTCTCGCATCTTCATAATTCCCATACCCTGTTCGGTGCTCACTTATAGCACCACAGATATTGTCAAACGACTTATCAAAATCGAGAATAAGATAAGCTCTATTTGAAGATTGCATTAATATTTCATATTGCAATGCAATTCACCAACAAAAGTGAATTTTGCTGGAGTATCAAGTGTAGATCTACCGTCAAGCACAGAAAATCCATTTTCACACATAAAGTCTAGTAATTTTCTTCCTCTGCTATCACAAACAATATCGTAGCTTAGTCAAGTTTCATGAAGATTAGAATATTCAATAAGTTCTAATGCTATAATACCCTGATTTAATATTCTGCAATTGAAATCGCCTCCAATTATGATTAATGTATCTACATTTTTTTCAGTTATTTTATTCAGGAAGGTATAAAATTCATCTAGATTATAAACACGGTTTGAAATACACATAACACATTATTGATTGTCTAGTTGTCACTTTTTTTGTTGTGTCAGATAGGGACCAAAAATTATTTTATTACTAGTTAATCTTGACAACGGTATCTGGAACGCTACCGAAACGTCGAAATAAAAAATAAAAAACAATATTGTGGTTTGATTCCCAAAAGAATGAGAGAGAAAAGAATAAGTAATGCCACAAGGAACTTACAGAAGATATTTATACACAAAATAAATATAATTCAGAAATGGAAATAAAAAATAAAAACTAACGTGAATAAGATTCAAATTTTGTTATTTTATCTCGACAATAAAAAAACGTAATGTGTATTTTACATCATTGGATATTTATGACAAAGGGAAAGGGAAAATCATTTTTCCCATTCGCCATTTATTTTATTGAAAAATATCCATACCCGTTTTCCATGAGAGAGGGGGAATGAAACTATCATATTGATGGAATGGAATGATATGTTCCCTTCCTCATTTTGAAGAGCATGCAATATCCCTCAACATATTTTATCCTTTGAGTGTTGACAAGTGTCTATCAATTTGTCGAATCATTGGATGGATTCGCAATTAAACCCACCAAATCATTAAAACTTGCCAAATTGTAATTTGTGAGTGTCCAAAACCAGGGAAGGTATCTGTAATTTCGATTAATCATTTCAGTGGAACTAGTTCCTATTTTATATGATAGGTTTCACCTGAGAGTAAACGAAGATTTAGTCAGGTGGTGATGTGTCAGAAGATAAATGTTTTTTGAACTTGCCTTTAATTTCAATGAAGTATTTCTGATTGAAAAATTGAAAATTCCTACTGATTTATTGAGTCGACTTTGCTACTTTTCCGTTGGGGATAATTCAATGACTGGCGGGCTGTATAGTCCGCAGTGTACTTTCTTTTTGTGAAATAGTTCAAAGAATATTATACATGTTATATTGGACGGTTACACGTTACCTATTATTTTATAATATTTGTTTCTCAGGCTTGGTCGAGTGACCTCCGCAAAATGGCCGAAGTCCAGTCTAATCCATGTTCCGTTCTCTGCCTTGCGGCTAATGACAACAATTTGTACTCATCTTCAAATGAAGGCACTATAAAATCTTTCGACTTAGACAAATTAAAGATAAAAGCAACCTTAAAACAAGACCCGCAGGCTGAATATTTTAAAGTTCGGTACTCCGATGGCTGTTTATACTCCGGAGATCAAGAAGGAAACGTAAGTACATTGCATAATATTACAAATTCATTAAGAAAAGAAAGCACAAGCTACATACATAGCCTGTAGGTCAAAGCTATGGAATTAAGTTTAAATTTGTACGTACAAAAGGATTTATAATTTGTAACTCTCTAAGCTAGGTACTTACAGAATTTAAAGTTCGAGCGGCTTCAATTTTAAAACGACCCAACTGCTAGCGTCTAAGTCTAAGTTTTTATTCCGTTTATATATTCACGACTTTTAGATAATGCAATTAAATCCTATTAAAGTCATCTACAAATACTATTTCAAGAATTCCTTAATGCGAGGCGTCAAGTATACAAAATATAAAAAAATATAAAAAATATTACCTGCACATATAAGTGTGGAGGTAGCTGAGCCCAAATAACTTTTTGTTGAGTTAGTTTTTCTATAAATTTCTTCAGAAATCATAATTATCAATGAGCTCTGATTTTCAGATCATAGTGTGGAAAGACGAAATAATATATGGAAAATTAAATATTTCCGAACCAGTTAGGGACATGGTTATCAATAAACGATATTTGTTTTCTGCTAATCTGGATGTTATTGTCACCGAACTGAAACTGGAAAGTAAGTGAATGATATCTACTCAATAATTCAATATAGATTGAAATCTTGATAATCTAAAATTTCCATAACTACGGAATGAGTTAATTGTCAACTTTATTTAACCACCAGTTTGTACCCATGGATCAATCCGCGTGAATAGTCATTCATCAAACATAATCTGTCTTATTAATAAAAAATTTTTACTCCGCCCTTACTCTTAGATTAGTCAGAGACTAGTTACTCTGAGACTAACATAGGTTTAAAGAAGTGATACAATTGCTATTAACCCGCGAGGACTCGCGCCTACTAATGTCATGTGAGAACTCTCGCGTATAGAAATTTTCCAATGCTACCTCCGTGTATAGGTTTTTTCTCACATGAGCTTACATATTGCTATCAAACATTTTTTTATCGCGACTTTTTTAATAAAAACAATAGTAATAGGTTCTATAACATACTTTATTACATTAAGTAAAAATTGGTCGTATTTTCCTTGCATATTGGAATGTTGCATGTGTTGCATCTGTAATTGATATTAAATAATATTGAATATTAAAAAAACACATATGTCAGAACTCGCGTCGTTAGATAAATACTAACTACTAACTTGCCGCTTGGAATGCTGTAGGCTTAATACCCCGACCACAAAATACATAAAATACGCGGACGAACGTTTTTAAGGCATTCCTGAAGTATGACATTGATAGCACGCAAATTAAAAAAAATCCTGTAGTGAGAATGAAAATGTTAGATTTTATCTAACACCGAGAGTCCTCGCGGGTTAATAAACTCCGACTAAAGGCCGGTTTTACAAGAGAGATTTATACTAGGTATAGTTATTCTGGGTATAAAGTTATATCAAAATTTATACCTAGAATAGAACTAGTTGGTTTTACGATGCTTTTTTACACCGGTATAGCAATTATTGGAGTAAGAATTGCTATACCGATGTAAAAAAGTATCGTAAAACCAACTAGTTTTATTCTAGGTATAAATTCTGACATAACTTTATACCCAGAATTACTGGGTTTTGACATGACTTAAGGAAGATTTACAGTTGTATGGTAGGAATTGACCAATAAAGTGACGTTATGGTGACATCTGTTCTGTTTTTTATTGTGACATGTATCAGTGCTCTGTTCTTTCATTTCAAAAATAGTTATTTCATAATTATCTCTCAGTTTGTATTTTGTGTTAAAAGTAGTATTTCCGAATTTTCTTCAGGTCTTTTTATTGTTAATACCTAGTTATATATATTTAGTATGAGTTCTGTTGAAAAACTCACTCTCACTCAAATTGAAGGAATAAAAAAAAGGCGTGCTGAGGAGAAACTCCAGATTACTATACAACGCAAAGAACATGAAAAATGTTTGCAACAAAAAGAAAAGGAAAAATTAAATAAAAACTGATAAAAAAATTTTATTTTTAATTTTAAAGCTTTTAATTCCTCTTCTAACAATGTTTTTAAGGGATTAGACCGAATTTTATGAAATTTAATTTTTCTGATCGGACGAATATTTTCTGCTCCTTCCAATTGTTTCATCTTTCTCAAATCTTCCAAATAATAATCCCTTTCTTCCATCGCAAAATAATTACTACTCGCTGAACCAAAGCAAATACTTAATAAATATACATATCTAATTGATAAAAATAAACTGAATAATAATACGAACTGATAATGCAAAAACGACAAACTAAATTTCGATTCAGGATATGACATTGATAATACCACAATTGACAGTTCAACAAAACTAAAATTATATTTATTCAAAGGTTATTCCGAGCTTAAACTACCTATTTCCTTGGATTAAAATTATTACCAAAGTTAGTCCCAGACTACCTCGGAGTAGCCTATTCCTTGTCTAATATGAGTTTATTAATAGCGTATCTGTCAAACTGATGGTTTAAGCATGGAATGAAGTTAGTCTCAGGTTACTCCGTGTTTGTTAATAAGACCGAATTTGTAAATCTGTACCTTGCATATAATAAGATGAGACTTAGTTTCAACGAATAAAGGTATCAAGAAATTCAAAACTATTTTCAATGATCAAAAACACTAAGTCAATGGTCGCGTTCATCCCAACAAAGTTGATCAGGTAGCGATTTTTAGAGTGATCCATCAGTTCCCTAATTCTGCTGAACGTGCTAATAAAACCATCGACATAATCTGTCAAAAGTCAATAAATACAACAACAACTTAATTTTATTTAATATATACAATTATGAAATATGTAATTACTTCTAACCATAAAAAAATGGGATTTAATTAAAATAAATTGAATTCCCCACTTTGGAGCATACTATGAAGAGCTGAATTTCCTGACAAACTATACAATTTATTGATGAAATAATAAGTCACCTCCAGCTGTTCACTCATTTTCACCAAAATACAAACTAAAATATCTTCAAACAAAGATATTTATAATATGTTTCCAGCATATGTCATGAATGACAGTTAATGCATCATCAATCGGTAGCGTGTAGCGTATTTTAAATATGATAGAAAAAATGGCGACTGATACCACAGCGCTCAATCTGATCAGGTAAAAAAACACGCGTTCAGCAGGAAATTGATGATCGCTTCGGTAGCGCTTAGTTGTGATGAACGCGACCATTGACTACATCAGAATCATTGAAAAAAGTCCATTCTACAAGCATCTGCCTCAGGATCCAACAAATTCAATTTCCATGAACTGAATAAAAAAGTAACTTTCCTAATCGTATATTCTATAAACTGATATAAATTGTTTTCTGTTAAAACTAGGAAATATGACAGTAGATATAGAATAACAGATTCCGGTGGTGTTCCAGGTGCCATCTTAGAAAAACGTTTTTGGTCGATATCTCGGGATGTTTGTACTCCAAAGCAAGTTGTAATGAACAATATTGTGGAAAATTTGTTTTATAAAAAATTCAACAGTTCAACAGAAAAGAAAAAAGTATCCTATGTGTTAAATTTAAAAACTCTGTATATCTCATTACACATTACTCGTGTCCCTTCTGTATACTAGGTCTAAGCTCAGGTAAACTTCAGTATTAGCATTGTCTATAAAAAGTAGACAATGTTATTAGAGAATATTTGATGAACATAGATACACCGTGTACCCTACAGTCATTGGCAAGACTTCATATCAAACGTATTTAAAAAAATCTTAAAACCTTAACAACCATTATGTAGATATAAATACGAACGAATATAGACCCTTTTCAAATTATTATTTTATAACAAATATAAATAACACAGTTAACGCAAATTCTTGCTGCGAATTGCTACAAGATATCGAAAGTGAAGACAAACAAATAAAATGCATCTACACATAACTTAATTCTAATCACAACGGTATAATGGAAGCATAAACCTTTAAAATAATTCTGTTGTTGCTCAACGCAAACTACAATAGCTAATTTTATGAACAAATGCGAAAGAACATCCTACAACATACCACAATTATAACGCCTGTCACTATGTAAAAACCCATTTGACATTTCTCATGTTGACATATCTATTATACTGCAATAAAGATTACTACTTGACAATAGCGAATTCACTCTCAACATACGCGCAATACTCTAAATTACCTGATAAAATATCTATATATCAGTTTTCAGTAAGTTTCTACACTACTTCTCACAATCATTCACAATCGCCCCCAAAAAATCGTATGTGACAGTGAAAAATAATTTAATTCTCATCTCATGAAAGAGTTCATGAACCTTCACAAAATCGACCTACTTTTTACTATAGCAAATAATTCTTCTCCGAACTCGCCTATAGAACGCTTTCATTCTACTTTATTAGAAACATTAGGGGCTTCAAAGGCGCAAAATCTACATAGCTTTTTATATGATACTTTCACACATGCAATCCTTATCTATAATCAATATATACTGGGTACTCCCTTTTTCCATTCTCCATGGTCTGTACACTGTACAAGAACTCTTTGACACTTTTGTATCTGTAGAGCAGGGAAGGTGGGATTAGGCCCACAGAACTTAGGACACATCTGACCTATTGTACCTCCTCAAGAGAAGTTGTCCTCTTAGGTTATTATCCATCCTGTGTTCCCTCAGTTGACAGTGGCCAATCAAAAATCCTACTGTTAAGCGTAGGTTTTTTTTGGTCATCGCCAAGTATTTCTTCCACACCAGCTTCCCAGGGTCGCCCAGGATAATACTGGCAAAACTACATCTCTTGATTTCATCCCATCTTTCCAGAGATTGGGCATGTGTGTGACATTTGGCTAGTTCCGCAATTGCAGAAGACGACAAGCCGTAGGTGTCGCTGGGCCCGAAAAGTCTTAGTCCAGCTGCTTGCCTGGCTAAATAATCTACAATGCCGTGCCCTTCAACCCAAGTCAGGATAAAATTGTTATCTACCAAGGCGTTGGCTAAATCTTGATCGCACTCTAGTAGTAGCCCAGATGCAACACGTTGTCTGTTCAAGGCTGATAGAGTTTAGATATCAAGATAATAGTATCCTACTTACATCCTAACAAATTTTTAATTTCTTTCCGAAGAGTAGACCGTTCATCAAAACAAACATCTACTTCTTGGGCTACATGCCCCGACAGACAATGAATTACAGTTCCAGGTTAAACGGGGTTGGGACATCTTCACGATTTAACCGAACATTCTGGTTTGTAATTAGGGATAATCTCACTTGTATACCGGATTCGGCGTATTTGGTGTAAGCTGGATATCATTCGTCCAGAAGCTCTGAGAGCATAATTCTGGACTGGAGATATTACTCAAATCACATACATTCACCCAAGTGGAGGGAAACTGTAATTGAGCAGCTAATGGAGCTTGTCTCTTTATTCCCTACTCAATTCAAAGCTTAGTGATCTAGGGTTTTGGACCCGTCTGTGAACATGCGTATTGCATTTGTGGAGTCTGTTTTATTTGTATTTCGTAGGGTTTGCTAAACAAACAAAAATTCAAGTCAACTGCATCACTGACTACCTGCACTAGATGTAGTGCAGTAAGCGCAGTACCCACTCTCACTTAGGGGTTTACACTAGCCAATGGCAATCGTAACATCAACGCAACCTCTTTGACGTACGAATCCAGAGGGGTCAGACCAGTGATTAATTCAATTACCGCGATTGGTGTTCTTCTTATGGCTCCTGTGATTTTTGATTTTTCATGATTTTTGATCGGCCGTTGCTTGTGAAATCTTCGGTCACCATGCATGGTACGTTAATATAGGTCTTATGATTGCAGTGTTATGCCGAGGCCACACAGAACGCTACGTCGCTATGCTCACGATGCATTTCAAAATTAGCCATCGGTATTTTACACGTACCCGGCCACAGCGACACTGGTACGCTATGTCCGCTATGTTCGCGATTTAAAGGCGGAATTATAAACTTTACGTTCGCGTTCAGTTCGCAGTTGGCGTCGTTCGCGTCGTTTCCATTCTGCAGTTCAGTTCAGTCGGTAAATTTTTGCGTTCATAAACCTCACAACTTTCAGTTGGCAGTTAGGGATTTGATTGGTTGAAAATTATTTTGACAATTTTGATAGATCTCAGCTGATTTTATTTATATTTTATTTTGTACAAAATAAAGATGGATTAAAATATTTATTTGATTTCAAGTGTATTTGGACTGCAACATATTTATTATATGCTGCTTTTAAGAAAAAAAACAGAAAAATATGAGTACATTAAACAGCTGACAAATGACGTTTCTCACGTGGTGCAAAACTTCCGTTCTGATTGGTTTATACCTGAACTGCCAACTGCGAACTTAAATCTTGGCCATCTCGAACGCGGACGCAGCGTGACGGGCGTAATGGAAACTGCGAACTGAGCGCGGACTGACTTTATAAACGTAATTGTGTGATCCCTTCAGTTTATCTTCAACTGAACTGAACTGCCAACTGCCAACGACGAACTGAACGCGAACGTAAAGTTTATAATTCCTACTTAAGCCACGTCGCCCAATGTTTTTATCGGTTATATTCAACACATTGCGAGGGATGCCGCGGTGATTTTTGCTTTAGTGTAGTGTGATCTGCCGAAGTGAAATGTCGTTCCTTAAACTGTTAATTGAAGAAGTGCGGAAGCATGATTGGCTGTGGAACAAAAGCCTGCAATCTTATAGAAATCAATCTTCTCGCAACTGAACTGAGAGATAATGAAATTCATCGAAATCATTACTCATTTTGTTCACTTCGTGGACCCATTTTCTTCAACGTTCATTTTTGCACAACGATAACAATAAAAGCAACTTCATCGTCATCACTATCACTATCCCATGACACCGTGCTTGGTAACATGGTGAAATACAACTGAGCCTAGAATGATTGCGAAAACGCAAAAGATATACTCAAGTTTGTAGCTTTCCGCGTGGCCGCTGAACTTAGTGAACATCGGATACCTACTTAGCGTCTATAGCGTCTATAGCTTATCTAGCATAGTGCTCTGTCCTTCAACATTGCTCATAAGCCACATATGCTCTCCTTTTAAGGTGATGCCGAGGCCACACAGAGCACTATGCTAGATAAGCTATATACGCTATGGACGCTAAGTATCCGATGTTCGCCAAGTTCAGCGGCCGCACGGAAAGCTACATACTTGAGTGTATTTTTTGCGTTTTCGCAATCAGTCTAGGCTCAGTTGTATTTCACCATGTTACCAAGCACGGTGGCATGGGATAGTGACAGCGATGACGATGGGTTGCTTTTATTGTTATCGTTGTGCAAAAATAAACGTAAAAGAAAATGGGTCCACGAAGTGAACAAAATGAGAAATGATTTCGGTGAATTCCATTATTTCGTATTTTAGTTGCGAGAAGATTGATTTCCATGAGAATCCAGGCTTTTGTTCCACAGACAATCATGCTTCCGCACTTCTTCAATTAACAGTTCCAGGATCGACATTTTCCTTCGACAGATCACACTACACTGAAGCAAAAATCACCGCGGCAGCCCTCGCGATGTGTTAAATGAATATAGCCGAGAATCAAACATTGGGCAACGTGGCTTAGATCGCGAACATGGCGGACATAGCGTACCAGTGTCGGTGTGGCCGGGTACGTGTGAAATACCGATGACTAATTTTGGAATGCATCGCGAAAATAGCGTGACCTTAGCCTGGACAGTTCCCTGTTAGATTCCTGTCGGGATAATACCAAGGTATTTCTCCTCTTCAATGAAGTTTCTTTAGAATATTTCGGGGTTAAAGCCCAATGATCTTCTTTTCCTGATGAGAAGGGTCATCTCACTTTTATAGTGATTGATAGAGAGTGGGGGTTCCTCACACTACGTATGTTCTCAAATTTGTCGGTGTGTAAGGTAGGTATTCATCTCATATGCGTATACAATTGTGTAGAATCCATTATTGGTGTGATCAATCAGGGTATCTAGGACTTTGTTTCAACGGAGGGGTGATAAGACTACTCCATCACTTCGATACTTACAATCAAAGACTTGGACGAAATACGTCTTTTCATAAAACTTTTATATAGGAAAAGAAAAGGCGAATACAAATACCGTAACAATACCTGAGATCAATGGAATCATTAATCTATTGGAATCTACTAAAAAAGACACACAGAAAATCACTGGCTTGAATGCAAAAAACAATGAGCTTTCACCATAAATACGCAAAAAGACATTTTCAGGATTAGCCTCCGACATCTACATGCCTTGCTGAAAATGCAAGAAATACCTAATAAGGGTTGCCTATCATTTAAATCACGTTGAGAATTCAAAACATAAACACATACTACGAAGAGACCCGTCGAAACTACAACCTACAGCTCGAACAACTTATCAGAATTAGTGACAATGGAAAGGCTGAAAAACCAATCCAAACAGCCTTTATCAGAAACAGAAGGCAACCTACATAATATCACTCGCAGACCCAAACAAAGACGGGGAAACTCTTCCTACTCTACAGGTACAGATTTGATATTTAGAAAATATTTTGAACTGAAAACATCATTAAATTGAAAAATGTCGAACGTATAGAGGGTCTTCCCTTATTCAACTCACCTGAAGAAAAACTAGGGTTTTCTTGAATGTTACTTTATTTTCACACTCATAAATGGCACGTTTCATTACAAAGTTCACTAAATTTCACATTTACAAATGACACGTTTTGGTACAAATCTCACTAAACTCTTTTTATCACTTTTTATAGAGGTTAAACACATTGGTTTCAAAAACTATTATGGGTACTTATTATACTTGTGGTTGATTTCACATCAATTTTCATATGTTTTTCAAGTACATAGGTTGAGGATGGATGAGAAAAATAGAAATTATAACTATTTCCTTTTTGCTTCCACATGCTGATCATAAGAATCTTTTTTGGTTAGTACTTGTCGGTTGAGAGCTGAGGATGGAGTCAGAATTAGAAGTAGGAAACAATTGGATGTGAAAGGATAAGTTAGCTACTAAACGGGGAGGTGGCGTTAGGAGTATGAATTATGAATAATTAAAGTTGGATTTATTACAGTTGAGGAACTAGTTTTTCAACATTACCTATTACTTCAAGTGGAAGAAGTTACAGTGATATGGAAGATTCAATAGCAATCTCAATTATTTTTGAAGAAAGTTACCAATTCACATCATGCCATTAACTGTATAAGAATATACTAAGTAAGCTACTATCACGACAGTATGTGATCAAAGGGGATTATAAGCCATCATGGGCGTCCTGCGTTTGGTTTCTAATCCCTGTTGTTTTGGTAGCTACGGAAATTAGTGAATAGTGTGCTGTGTGGTGTATGGGGGGGGCGAAGTAGTACGTTTGCAAAATTTCTCATCTCCTTGAGGTCCATAAACCAAAGATCGTCAAGGCACTTAGTAATACTCTTGAAAGCATTTAATTGTAAATCAAACATAGTCATCAAAATGAAGATGTGAAAGAACAATTTTCGAAGGCTATTCAGACCGATCGGCAGATACTAATTCTAATAATAATAACTACGGGTGCGAGAAAATGAATTTGGGCAGTTAAAACTAGCACCGCAATCGAAAGACTTCGTTCGTTTCATCATTGTATGTTTCCAAACGTTGCTGGAGCAGATCCGTCTCTAGTTGATCACCTGCATACGGTCAGCATTGGACTATCATTGAATGGTGAGTACTACTCACGTATGCAGTTGGACTTTGCAAACGGTCACTTTATTGAAGCTCAGTGTAAGCTATAGCGATTTTCAGGCTGGCGATACAAATTCCACTCTGAAATGATGTATTTTGGAATATGTCATCTTCTGTTGATGTGAAATTAGATATCGAAGCCGATACTGGATTCCCAACCAGTACTACAGCCTAATGTATAATTATTCACAATTGTTTAATGAAATACATCAACCTCTTCAGTTCAAGATCAGACTTCATGAGCACACCTGAAGAACTGAAAATCGAAATTGGTTTCAAAACCAGCCATTACATCTTCAGCCCTCCGCAACCTGAGGTCTGCACACTTGGAGAAGAGTGAACATGGCATCCACTATTCTACTGGAGACATATCCGCCTATGGTTTATTAATACTGTATTACCTACGTAGATACTGATAAAAAATTATTTCAAAGTAATTGGTGGTTCTTATTGAAACACCACGTATATTTCTCAACATTTATATTACATGTTGATTAAAATTTTCGTTTTACAATTTTTAAAATCAAAACAAAGACAGATACTAATATTACACATGACGTGGCGCAAAACATCATTGACACCATTTTTTATATCCTCTTTTGTTCTGTTGAACATGGTGTACGTTGAATACGTATTATTGTAATTGGCGGTAATTGTCTGCAGGCTTTCTTGTTCTGCTCTTCGCACCCAGTTTATACGGGGGCTGCTCCATGTCTGTCTCACTTCTTCGTTTTTCTCATCAGATATACTAAAAGTCTGTAATTAATTCAAAACCTTACCTTCGTGTTCATGAAAAGTCTTCATTTAATTCACCAATGTTCTCAATAAACTGTAAACTGACGTTTGGGGATATTTTGGAGATGTAGCGTGAGAGGCATCACTGACGCCGGTATGCTCTTTTCAACGATATGTCATTATTTATTTGCACACTTATTTTTGATACACTCTGTATACGTTGAATTTGAGATTCATGTTTGACGTTATGGTATTTTCAACGATATGTCATGCTTAATTTTGTACTCTAATTTCCGCTACACTCTGTACATGTTGAATTTAGAGAGCATCTTTGAAGTTGAGACGTTTTCAACGATATGTTATGATTTTTTGAGTTTTTAATGTTTCTTTGAGGAAGTTACGATGTATAGATAAAGCAATATTAATCACATGCAATGGAAGTCTTAATGAATCTGCCACCTCTACACATATTCATACAAGGTGAAGCGAGATCTGTAATGCACAGATTAATACATAGTCAGCAACACATAAGCCAAACGCATAGTACTGACAACAAAAATCGCGCGTGTTTTAAAGACCTTAATATCCACTTATACTTTAATATACTATTTATATTACAACAGCAACTATTTTCAATAAAACACAGTTTAAATATTGTGTTATACCAAACAGGAAACCATTCAAGCCTATTTCCTTCCATTCTGAGAAAATACTCCGGCTTCTTTCTCTCCAATATTGATCTTTATATGATATTTTATAAGGTATATATTTCTTATTAATAAGTGACATGAAATTATGTTTGATGTCGAAAAAATGTGAAAATAACAGAATACCAAGGCCGATACGCAAATAACGGATTCGGTTGTTATAATCACAATCCAAAATTGAGCATTATCCGTTATTTTCTTCCTATCGGCCCTGTAACGTTAATAACTATATCTGAGCTTTGTACTTCTTTTTATTATTACTACGAACTTGATGACAAGCAAACATGCATCAACTTTCGTTCATGCGGATGATTACTTTATTGAAAACTAATAGTATCTTTTCTTTCATCTTACACTTCAATTATATTACTTTAGGAGAACAATTGCAATTTGGATTGAAGAAATCATTAACTGGAGGTCCACCAATAACACTTATAGGAGACAAATATTTCGCATTTTTGACTCGTGAAGCCACCGATATCATAATACACGAAAATAATGATCAAAGTAATTTTCCACAAATTACAAAGACTCAGGTAAGTAGATTCCATTCATTTATATATCTTTCAATTTCAAACACATCCAGCATTTTATCGAACTTGCTATCAAACAAGTTATCCTGGAGCATATTGATTGTGGTGACCCATTCGTATTCAAACATTTTGAAAAGTTCTCGTGCGGAAATTAAATGTTTGGATAACCGATTCAACGTGAAAAGTTTCCACTTCCATTCCATTAAACGACACGATTTTGTATATCTTTTGTCGACACATTTCAACAAAGGTAACAAAATGAAATTCATCGCATTCTGTGAATTACTCGTTTACTACAATCCAAATAAATTTGAGACGGATTTTTCATTCCAATCATTTTTTAGTTTTGTGAATAAAGTCCGCAGCTGCACCAATCACATATACATATTATAGTGAATTACGATGCTGAAAAGTATCACTTTCCTCGCTAGTTAGGTGAATAGCTTTTTTCTACGCACGTGTAGAGACTAACCACTCTGTTCCAAATCCGGCTTTGAAATTTTGCAGGTATCTACTCAAAAGCAAATGCGACTGAATGATTAATCTAATAAATTGGCCGCCATAACCTCTATTTTCAACATTGAGATCTGCAAGTGTTATTTATATTAAACGTTGAATCTAAAAAAGTTATAACATACGGTGCTATTCAAAAGTCTCTTTCCTCCTCTCATCTTTGGAACGATTATAAGTATCTAACTAGTGAAACTTAGGAACTGAATATAGAGGGATGGAAAGTTCCCTACCAGTAATGATAGACGACGTATTCGTCAAAGATGATGTCACAGGATCATTGTTACCAGCCCTATGATGAGCAACACCTCTTTTTAAAGGAAAATAGAATCGATCAATTCGAAGATAATAATCTTGTTCGTGTTCATGGAAGTTTTAATGGCTTATTGGTGAATATTAGAATTTAAATCACATATCGAAAACTATACTTCAATAATTGCTCGAAGTGAGTTTCATTTACTATCTGACATCTATTTTAAAACTATTCTAAGACCTACTTTTTCAAAATGTGTCTGCGAAAATAGACCTACAGTCGGCAAAAATCGTTGTTTTAAAACGTCAAAATAGTCAGTTTTAATGGTGTGAGCATCATAGAAATACTACAAATATAGAGGCAACAAGCCAGCTTCGATCCCGTCAGCATATAAGAGAGAGATAGAAAGTGGGAGGTTTCTGCTGTCTTTCTCTAATAGCGTGTATGCTATATATACACAAACAAAGACAGAAAAACCTTTTATCGTCTGTTTCTTTCTCTCTTACTGTAGTTCAGACGGACATTCCCAATTACAGAGCGCCCTATGGCTAGTTGCCTCTATATCTAGTAACTCGATAGTGAACATTCGATTCAAGATACCAAAGGTTAGGTTAGGTCTGGTGATCGAGCTGGCCATTCCATAGAACTTCGTCGTCCAATCCATCTACCACGATATTCTGCATCCAAATACCGTCTTACTGCACTGTAATAGTGTGTAGTACCTACACCATCCTGTTGGAATGTTTTTTTCAAAATACCAATTCCAGCTTGATTGACGGATTAACGGTTTTTTTAGTATTTTTTTTTCATAAGTACCTTGAGTATGTAGATTAATATGAAAAAAAGTTAACCAGTCTATCGATTTCCCAAATCATGAGAAAAATTGAATTTTTTTCAACTCCAAGAGCTCATCCATATCTCAAATGTGGTTTAATCCAATCTTATGGTTCAATAAAACTCAAAGTCCAAACCTAAATAAATTTTATCATAGTCCCCAAAAAGGACACATATGATGCTACTAGTTTCGGTACATTATTACCATCATCAGACTAGAATATAAAGAAATGGTATAGTTAAAATAATACCCTTCTTGGTGTGCGTTATCGATTGTGACGTATATCCGGGTTTTCGGCATGTCGTTTATTTTATTTGCTATTTTGACATATACCTAACCTTAAATTTGATAAATAAAATCATCAGGATTGTATTTAGCCAAATTCGAAAAGGCTATGCAATTAATAATTACCAGCTTCTTTTTCTAACTGAAAATACTTAAGAACTTTCAAAATACTGATGTTTTTCCGTGTATTCATGCATATTTTTGTATTATTCATATAAATAAAACAATAAGATTAATATTCACCTTTCAAAAATAATAATTGACCGTAAACAACAAAGTACAGACCTGTCAAGAACTGTCAGTGTGACAGTAGAAAAAGACGTAAGACTTATTGCCGCTACGAAAGTATCGCCTTCATAGTATTTTAAACTCTCGATTGATAGGTTGAGCTTACGAGTGATCTAAACATCAACCAATCAAATTTTTGTGAGTCAAAGATTAGGGTTGAGGTTTGTAATACATCTAAACGGTTCATTATTGAGATATTTTGATTAGCATTAATCACAGACCTGCCTTTTTTTCCATTTCTTCCTACGTAATGTGTTAGAAAGACATTAACAATCGATGACGCACACCAAAAAGGGTATTATTTCAACTATACACTTAATAAACAAAGATCTTATGAAATTATGTTGAATTATCAAAACCAGAACTATAGCTTTAATGTAATACGAAAGATGAACCTATAATTGAAAGTACAAATTGAGAATATTACGATTGTTAAAATTACATTTGAGAAATTGTTGAAATATAAAACTGACATTTAAGTTTTGTCCGGATGTATGTGTGCCGCATCCGCGCGACTCTGATGCAATTACATTTGAGAAATTGTTGAAATATAAAACTGAAATTTTAGTTTTGTCCGGAAGTATGTGTGCCGCATCCGCGCGACTCTGCTGCACGGCGGAAGACCCACTTTCTGAATCGCGGAAAAAAGTATGAACATTTAATCAGATTTTTCTTCCAATTTTTGGTAAGAACTAAGGTTTCAACCCTAGATTGCCAACCTACGTAAAATTTACGTACAGTTTTTTTTAAATTTCAAATAACTGGCCTATTATTGGTATCCTCGTTCTGCCGCTCCAGCATTGCATCACCCACCACCTCAACATTCGGCTGCCGACGAGTTTCTGTTGTGGCAGTTGTGGGTTGTAGAAGAAAAATTGATCGGTGTTGAAGGCAAAGTAATTCATAGCCAAGGAAGACAAATTGTGCAAAATGTTGCAAAATTTATGGAAATGAAAGCTGAAAGTGGGATTTAAATTCCTTTATAAAATCACCGGTAAGATATTTTTACATCAAATTGTATTTTATACTAATATAGATGCTAGGTAGGTAGGTACTAAACACCCTGGATTCATATATTACGCTGCAAAAGATGCAAATTTGTTTTATTAGACAATCGCAGTTATTTTTTTTTATTTATAATTGTTGTTATTATGTTTGTAAGCCCCAATATGTCTGCATATCTTAGGCAACGAACACTAAAAGCCACTGGTGTATCCAAGGGTATATATGGTAAAATTAGAAAGGAGGGCTTAAACATTGCCAGAGGAGTATCAACATCTTTTGGAACACCTCATAAGATGGGACCACGCAGAAAACGTGTTCAAGATAGTTTAAGAGATGGAGAACTGGAAAAAATCAAAGCATTAATTTATGATTTTTACATTGTGGAAAAGAGCTCCCACTCTGAAGTGTTTTCATGATAGAGTCGAAAATAACTTTCACTTATTGTAATTTTGGTATAGGTATTCTACAAAAAATACTACATAATCATCCCTGACTTTACCAAAAGCAAAACTTCTGGCATATACTGAAAAGTATAGGTTTCAAGTGAGTAGTTTTAATTTAATAGGTAATATAGAACAAATATTTTCTGATACAACCTGACAAACTGTGCTGTTATGGCAGACTTTAAATAAATGCATGTACAATACAATGGAATGTATTTAGCATGATTTTCATGCATTTAGATATCTATCAATAAAAATAAATGTTGGAACTATCACATTCAATCAATGTGAATATAAATGTAAGTACAGTTCTTAATCATTTCAGGGTTATCCAGTTTGTTTTCACTTAAATACTGTTGTATAATATGTATTTTGATAAAATTACTAGTTGTTTTTTCACATCTTCTCATAGGAGGCCCTTATAATTACAAACATATATTACTTTATTTTAAGATGGAGAAGCACTCTAATAGAATCTCATGATATTAGATTGAAAAGAATCAATTTTTTGACTGAGATCGCGAAGTTTAGAAAAGAAGGCTGGAGTATTATATATACAGATGAGACATATATTCACAGTTCTCATGTGCAATC
>CAJUYH010006474.1:0-20020 GCA_910591685.1 Galerucella tenella | reverse complement strand
TTCGATTCCCGGACGAAGCATATGAACCGCTGCTTCGTAAACGAGAGGGAGACTCAGGAGAGAGCACACGCACGCAAGCAAAGCACATAACGAAGGAACGTAACATAACATAACGTAACGTAACGTAACGCTCAAACATAACCTGACGTGAAGAACTGAAGTTCCAAAAGGAATCGAGATTTGAAGGTTGTATATGATTTGTACGTTCTCAATAGTCATCGCCAAATTCCATCCGCCTGCCTTCGCTATTCCGGTTTGCACATAGTTTAAGTGGTTGACAGTGGATAGATGCACTGCGGCCTTTAAGTTCACTGTAAAGCTGGTCTAGTATACTTATTATATCCAATGGGAGTCTTCGGTCTAAGCTGCCAACTGGGAAGTGGAAAATTCTAGAATTGATTTGTTGCGTTATTTATAGATATTCATAAACTGATCCTTGGCTCTGGAAACCAGTTAATTTATGTTAATTGCAGCATTTATTATTTCTTGTTCAGTGCTATTGATTTATACTTTATTACTGACGTTAAATCATCAGCTTGAACCAAATTCCCTCGTTGAATTAATATGTAATTGAATGAAGTAAATGCAGTAGAATGGTGGATAATTCTCAATTCGGTAATTATTGTTACAAAAGTGAAAATAAGCTTGTCTGTTTTTTGTTGCGCTGTAACATCAAAATTTAACAACGAATCTCTTTGATCTTTTGTATAAAATTGGATAAAAGTGCAGCTAACTGAAAAGTTGACACAGGCTGCAATTTACCGCGGTGGAATAGAAACTTTTATACATAAAAATACAAAAATTACGTGAACATAGCAACTGCTAGACCAAAATAAAAAAATGTATAGTGGGTTCTGGAAAAAAAGCGGATTTGGAGGTAATCAAGTAAAGCTTCAGTTTCGAAGTTTGACTGTATAATCAAAATCGCTGGCGTTGCCGTACATTCAGCAGTAGAAACAGTGCCAAAGGATAACGTGCAATACAATATTAATCTCGAAACAAATCTAACAAATTCAAGTGTTATCTTGGGTGAAATATCATACCACAAACTTCATAACTACAGTGTGCTATTAGGGAAGCTTTTGAGTTTCCACCTTAGTATGCAGAGAATCTTCAGAATTCCAAGACTTAAGTAAGTATTTTAAATTTTTTTTAGTATCGGAGCTTTACTGTTGGAGAATTGTTTTTCATTCACTTCTCTCCTTCATTTGGAAAATGAGCTGAGTGGACTCTATATTTTTCTTGAGCCGGCTTGGTTTTTCATCTGCTTTTTATCAATGATCAGGCTTTGTAGAGGAGGAAGAGAATTATGTTTTCTGTTGTTAATGGTACCTACTACGATTAGTTTTAATGTAAGACTAATCCATTTTATGTTGAAAAATAATCGGGAACTTGAAGCTTTTTTATTTGTAAAACTTGACAAACAACCAACTAACTTTTTGCGCGATCGATCTTTTTTGTTGATTTACAGCATCGGTTGTCAGGTCGGTAGGTTGTGTTTACTGGTTTCTAAGTCTAACACGTCGGTAAGTGATTTACTTACCGTTCAGACGTCGGTAAGTGAACTACGTCTTAGCCCTACATACATTTAAGTGGTCCTAAATAATATATTACTTCATTCATTACACAAAAGAAACAAAAAAAATAAGAAGATTCATATTTTTTGATGAACAGAATTGAACAGAACAATAAAAAAAGTGATAAATAGCATGAAAACAATTTCACCAAAATGCAAATGAAAATACGAGGTTACAAATATTAGAGAAAATTGAAGATATTCTTAAATTTGGGAGTGATAGGAAAGTAACTACACTCTTTACACTGTTTAATCTAGGTTAGAATAATGTTACACCAATAATTTATTGAGTACAGCTATTACTCTGGAGGTTTTCGAGGGGAGTCAAAGTTTCTTGATAGAATGAAGCACGGACGTCGCTTTTTTATTATATTTGTGATTTATGATCTCCACCTTTTCGGTTTTCAGGATAATGTTAGACAGTGATACCAATTTTATATAGAAAACTTTCCAAATCGAATTTTTATTTGGGTATTTCTTAACCGAGCAATTTTTAGGTTGGTAGAATACGATTTATATTAAATATCTTATTGAGGTATTCCCCAGTCTATGAATTACTTAGTTAGGAAGTTCCTTAAATCAGGTTGATGGAATCGGGCATAAGTATCACTTGGATTTGTGTCATGTTTTTCATAATGAAGTAGAACCCAAGGGATGTATCCAAGTACACGGCGTCGATTATCCAGCTTCATTCTACTTGTCCTCCACATAAAATTCTATGTTGGAAACGGACTCCATTTGAAATAATGCATCCTACCTGTGTCATGGGCTACCGGTCTATTATGTTTCAAGTATTTCGAGTTTCATGTTTTCAAGTTTTTTGAGAACAGTATTGTAAATAAATCGGTATGTCAATAACTAGTAGCTGTATGGTTCTATTAATTGACGTGATATTCATTCTGTTTTTCCAGTTCCTACATTGTTTTTATTCTCGTAGTCAACAACTTACGAGTTTAAATTTGGAATATTTCATAACTAAGCACTTTCCATGCCATTTGGCAAAACAAATAGCTTCAATTTATAAGTATCGTGAGTGCAATTAAACTGAAGTATAGGTAAGGCAACATGGAAAATTAAAATACCAGGGACTTAATGAAATCACCCAGGGTTCTAGAAATCAGTACTTGGATAGGCAGGAAAAAACGAGAAGAAATCATAAAAAATTGAGTATAATTTACAAATAATCTTCTGTGTGGAGTCTGAGATGACAGTAGAGATGAATATACTTATAAGATACCAAATTTTCTTGTCCAATTACAACAAATGTTCATAATGTGGGTTTTGAAATCCGGTATTTTTATGAGCTTCCTTGTCGTTTATATGATTAATTGACATTGTTGTTAGTTCTTCTCGTCCAGATAATTCAATAATTGTTGCTACCTGAAAGTAAAAATAAATTGAGTTGATACTCTTTTACCACAATCATGATTTTCTGTTAAAATTACCTTTAGCATCAGATATGTTTCATTGTCTGCTTCCCTAATAAATGTGTTGATCTGCTCGCTGCTGTAGACTTCTGATTTCTTCGCTTTATAACCGACGTTCTTCCCTTCAAGAAACGCGGTAACCTTCGGGAACGTGGCAACTATTATAATGTCAAATTGGTAATTCGTTATTTGGTTGCTATGGTAATAACTGCATTCTTCTAAAATATACTATTTAGATCTATATAATATCTAGAAAACACTGACAATAATGATTTAATTTTTACCGGACTGGGCCCGAAAAGTATTATTTTCTTAGAGAAAGAGCATCCGGAAGTGGGTACTTTCCGAGCGGTTATATCAGTTTTTTTTTGGTGAACCGTGAATATTTTATGTTTGAATATATTAAATAATCTTTTCACATCAGTTGAAATTTTAATCTTCAGGTTTTTCCACGTATTATCTATACAGTGTGGAAACCACTTATGGAATAAAATTCTTTATGTCATTATTTGTGAAAATTAAAAAAAATGCCAAGACACGTCAACTTTTGAATTGAGTTGTGCGTTATGTAAACTTAAATGTAAATGTACAGGGTCATTCACGCAAATATGCCATAGTCGGTGTTTTTTTAATGAAACACCCGGTATATTTGCATATTTTTAAAATCCTCTCAATGAACCGATTCCAACAAACTAAATAATGTACGGTCCATTATGAATTATACAGGCTGAAATTTTTATTTTTACAGTTATTAAACACATACATAAAATACCTGATGTATTTGATTTTAATACATTGAAATAAATGCTCAAAATGTTCTCCACCTAGTTGTTGGCAATAGCACAGTCTCCTATAGAACTCCTCCTTAACTTTGTTTAAAGTTTGAGGTGAAATATTCCGTATTTCTTCAGTTATCATGTCTTTGAGGTCTACAATGCTAGTTGGTTGTGTTGCATATCCTTTGTTCTTGAGATAACCCCACAGGAAAAAATCTAACAGCATAAGGTCTGGCGATCTAGCTGGCCACTAAATAGTACCTCCTCGTCCAATCCATTTATTGAGAAAGATTTCATCTAAATAAGGGCTTACCATTAAACCATAATGGGGTGTTGCCCCGTCTTGCTGGAACCAAACATTTTCATTCGGTAAGCTAGGATCTATTGCGTTGGGATATAAGTTTGCCAACGCAGGAATAACTTCATTCCTAGGCATATTTAAATAATATATTTCAGGTGTCAAATTTCCATCTATAATTATAGAACCAATAATCTGGTCGCCTATGATACTGGCCCAAACGTTCACCTTTTGAGGGGAACTGAGTATGTATCTCACGCATCCAATAAGGATTCTCTGCTGACTTATATCTACAGTTCTGTCGGTTTACCTCTCCATTCAATGTGAATGTTGATTCGTCAGAAAAAAGAATGGTACCAAGAGCTATCTCATTTCTGATCAGCTTATTCATCAACTTTTTGCAGAAATCCATTCTACGATCTGGATCGTGTTCTGTTAACTCCTGCACAAAAGTTTAGTTTGTAGGGATGAAGTTTTTCTTTATGAAGACATCTTAGAACAGTTGTATGACTAACATTATTTTCACGGGCAATTTGACGTGTACTTGAAGTTGGATTCTCTTCGACACTTAACAAAATATCCACTTTCACATCATTTTCAACGAAGTGTGGTTTTTTTTTCAATGGTTTGACATGTCCAAGTTCTCTGAATTGTGCATGAATTTTAGACACAGTACTTTGTGAAATATTAGGCAATTCCGGATACCTGTGATTAAATAAGTTTGCCACTTAAATTTGACTTCTGCAGTTATCCCCGTACCCGATCATCATTAAAATCTCAATTCGGTGAGTCTCAGTTGAATATTTTATCGTCATGTCCACAAGGAAGGAGTGTTTGACAAAGATTTCACTTTTTCAGTATAAACTGTCAATACATCAACAACTGACAGAATAGAAAACAATCCACATTAAATACCGATTTAAAACAATCCACACTATTTACCGATTTTGTCTAATTATTGGCGTTTTTATGCAACTTTTAGGTATTTATGATAAAATTTATGGGCGAAGCAGGTTTTGTTCAATATACAAATACGTCTAATAATTAGTTAGTTTAGATTTTTGATAAATCCATATTTAGCTAATTCAAAAAAGTATCAATATTACAAGTGTAATAAATTATTTATTTTAAAATTTCCCCCTGTATAATTCATAATTGACCATACATTATTCAGTTTGTTGGAATCGGTTTATTAAGAGGATTTCAAAACTATGCAAATATACAGGGTGTTTTATTAAAAAAACACCGACTATGGCCTTCTTGCGTGAACCACCCTGTACATTTAAATTTATGTTTACATAACTCACCACTCAGTTCAAAAGTTGACGTGTCTCGGTATTTTTTACAATTTCTTAAAATAATGACATAAAGAATTTTATTCCATAAGTGGTTTCCACACTGTATAATATATCACAGCAGGGTCAATATTCTGGTTAGGTTATCGGTTTTGCAGATGCACCAGATTGGAGAAAATATATCATTGATATATAGATTAAATAAAATTGGTCCCACTACGGTACCTCACGAAACTCCAACCGATATAGCTTGATATGGAATTTTCCGATATTTGTTTTCAAATGTATTCAATTCAATACAAAGCATTATATTTCTGGTTAACAAATACATACTAGAAGATTGTCAGCCAAGTAAGCCAGATAAATTCTCTCCTACAAACACACCTGACAATATGCAAGCTAATCAGTGCTCCTGATAGGGTATTGTAGACTTAACAAACACAAATGAATGCAGGTTTTGTCAAGAAGATGAGGAAACCTTAGTATACTGCGAAGTTTTCATTGGAAGGAGAGAAAAAAATACAACCCTTCCGCTATATGGAGGATCTGAGGTATGCTATTCGAAGTCTAGTGATAAGGAAGGGTTCAGACAAGGAACTCTAGATCAGCAAAGGTCGTAGTGGAGAGGCTCATGAAAGCATATGAGTCCTTTATTTATCTTAAGCCTATTAGGAAATTAGGAATGAGGTACTCTTTCTTACACCTCTCTACATATTGATCCGGAGTAAAAACATGACTTGAGGTAGCCCAACGGATATAACAAGCAGGTCGCTCACTGTGATGCTTGAATTTCAGGAAAGCCCACCCACATTGAGTAGGCAAAGTTGGCCATTCATTAATTCTTTACGTTATATATCCGTAGTAGCATTGAAGCCTTCCCATTTCGACTGGTATAACAGGACGATATTCGAGGGCTGCAAAGTTTTTGAAAGCTTAGGAATTGTATCATTAATGTCAAATGTGGATTTCTCTCACATCAACCATAGTTAACACATCTTGTGAAGGTTGTTAGTAGTAATTTTTTGAGCGATGTATTGTAATAGTGACTGTTTTAAACCTTTTTGAGCCGTTACTTGCCTCCTACGTTCCAAGTTTATAATGTAATACTTTAAATCCGAATAATTTGCTACATCCACTCAGATAATATTTGTTATCCCCTGTATTAAAGCGCTAGTCCATTAGAGTGCATAGAGAAACAATTGTGATAAATCACCTACATTTCGCATTGGTTGAGTGCGTTAAAGTGGTATAACTTTTGTATTGCCGGCTTACTGTGGAAATTCAGTTGCGAGTTCCATTCTTCATCTAACAATGGAAACTTTGCAGTCAGCGACAAGCATTTGCGGAAAATATTATTTCCTCTTTGGAGATAGTGAGTTCAATAAAACGTTCCAAAAACTGAGAGTATCAGGAATTTCAAATCTATTTTGAGTGAATTGTCATTTAAAATATTAATTTCAGGAGTAATATACAAGAAAGTAGAAAAGAGAGTGAAAAAATATTTTTATCACAGTTTCCTGTAAAAATTGTCACATTTAAAATATGTCAAGATAATAGTACTTATACTGTTATCTGGACATCTACTAATGCTAATATATTCATGATGGAAAACTTGATAGAAATGAAACTTAAAATAAAATGGAAAAATGCTTTCAACTTTCATTGACCTAAGAGGAGCCTTCGACTGGGTAGAATGAACATAAATCCGGAGATGCTTGGATAAGATGGAAATACCTAGGGGACTGAAAGGGACCATCAAAAGCTCAAGTACAAATAGCAGGAATGGAATCCAACAGGATCGAATTACTAATGAAATGGAATGCAATTACGAGACACTGAAAAGAGTAACAGCAGCTTATGGATATTTAGGAAGAAAATGGGTAGATATTGGCAGAACAAAGAACAGCAAAGAGAATAAATCAACAAGACTATCGAATTTATACCTAGTTTAAAACTGGTTGGTTTTACGATGCTTTTTTACACCGGTATAGCAATTCTTGGAGTGAGAATTGCTATACAAATGTAAAAAAGCATCGTAAAACCAACTTGTTTTATTCTGGGTATAAATTTTGGTATAACTTTGTACCCAGAATAACTATACCTAGTATAAATCTCTCTTGTAAAACCGTCCCTAAATAAGACAATAATGGGACATAGATATATTGATATGGAAGTGAAAATGAAGACCCATAATACAATGAAGATACCAGTAATGACATAGACAAATGAAAATTGGACAATAAAAAAGAAAGATAGAACCAAGATGAACACAATTGAGATATTCCCTCATCATCTCATGTGGCTCTGGAAAAAATGGGAGATATGTAGATATGGAGAGATAAGACAAATTACAAAAACAAGAACCAATTATAAAAATAATAAAAGGAGAACAATTAAATTGGAATGTATATATTTTCAGAATGGGAGCAGACAGAGGTACCAGAGAGGTGACGGAAGCGAGAAGTACTATCCGAAGAAGAAGGAGTGGAGCGATAATGAAGTGAATGAATAAATAAAGAAGATATGGAATGAGAAACGAAAAACTCTAGATAGAATGAAAATATTAACAAGAGACAGGGGAGTGGGGAAGCAGTGGGTACAATGGGAACTGGAATCTTCGTCATAAATCATATTGTTACACTAGCTGCTGCATTAATGTGGTCAATTAGTGCTCCCAGTGCAATTCCCATATGATACGACTATGGCTCCTCCGCCTTATTTTCGAAAATGATCTGGAATACGTAACATCTAGAAAAACCCAGCGCATCCACCAGAACTTCGAGAGTTTTCTAGAACTACAATACGTGCGAGTATAAATAGGCGACTAGCATCGCAGCGGAGTTAGTTAGTCAGTTAGTGTTGAAACTGAAAGAAAGCAATCGCGCCTCGATAAAGTGTTTATTAAGTGACTCTCATATAAATTATAGTTAGTGTGTGTTTAGTGTATTATATAAATTATTAAACAAGGACTGTATTTGGATATAAATTTGTAAATATAAATTAGAATAAACGTTACATTGGTGTCATGAGTGGAATAATATAAATAAATAATTACGTAAAAATGGCTAAGAGACTATGTGACCTGAAAGTGACGGAACTAAAAGCAGAATTAAAAAATCGCGAATTGGAAACGTCTTAGAAGAAGAGTGAATTAGTCGAAAGACTGAAAATAGCACTGGAAAGTGAAGATTTGGATCCAGAAACATTTTTATTCAATGACGAGTCCTCCACTATAATCTCGTCAATATCTATGAAGGACGATATTTCTGCTAATATGGACGAGAAGATTTCTACCATGAAGAATGAGATTTCTACAATGAAGGACGAGATTTCTGCCAATATTTAGTCAATGAAAAATGACATTGCCGCTGAAGTCGAAATTAAAATTTCGTCCCTAAAATCAGATATGGAAAATAAAATTTCGACGGATATGAAAAATGAAATTTCTGCAGTGGAAGAAAAGATTAAAAGAATGGGGCAAGAAATGGAACAAAAAATCAAAGAAATCGAAGGGAAGACTAGTCATCACCCGGATATTACAACTAGGCAAGGCCCGAACAACGACGAACTGGCATAGAAAGTAGAGTTGAAACCGAAAAGGGATCAACAGCCGAGGGAAACTGCCAACATTCGATGGTAAAACGTCATGGCCGAACTATCTTAAGCAATTCGAGGCGGCATCAAAGGCAAACAACTGGAGTGAGAAAGAAAAAGCGTTGAATTCAACTCTTGCCCTTAAAGGAGACGCCATGGATATCCTCCAGACCATTCCAGTGGAAGAGACCGAAGATTTTGAACAACCCAAAAGGCCATTGAACATTGGATATGGCCTGGAACACTTGAAGCATCTGTACCAGTCGCAGCTGAAAAACCGCAAACAAAAACGCGACGAAACTCTGCAGGAATTCGAAGCAGACATTGCGAGGTTGGTGCGGTTTGCCTATCCATCGGCACCGGAGAATGTCATGGAATGTTTAGGGGTACACACATTCATTGACGAAGTTCGTGACCATGAAATGCAGAGAACTCTACGCTTGGCTCGGCATAGGACACTGGTTGACGTACTCTCTGCAGCCTTGGAGTACCTAATTGGCAGGAGATTTCAAGATACTCGCCAACGATGAACTCGTATTGGGCCCAGTGGGACTCGCTGGTTCTGGAAAACGGTTTGCTACAGCGAGTAATCGAGAACGATGAAGGTTCCGGAAGTATAAGACACCATAAGCACCCATGAACTCTACAAAAGCAGGATCGGCTACTTCCTGAAGCTGGTTTACTTCCTCATCTTGGTCACCCTCGAATGGCGCTAATCGGTTACGGTGTACCACCTTTGGCTTTCCGTTTGGGATTTCGCTGATACGATGGATGACATCGTTGATTCGTTTCTTCACGAGGTACGGACCATCCCACGCTTTCTGCAACTTTGGAGAAAAACCCTTTTGTCTTCTTGGGTTATGCAGCCAGACTTTGTCTCCTTCGTGGAAACCTCCTTCTGTAGCTTACGTATCGTACCAGGGTAATCTCATTTCGCGTCCAAACAGAACTTTTGCTGGTGTTTGGCCGGTAGACTCATTGATGGCGGATCTGTAGGCCATCGCAAATAGTGAGAGATATTGGTCCCAATCTCGCTGATGGTTAGATACTACTTTAGACAGGTATTTGCCAAGAGTTCTGTTCATTCGCTCTACCATTCCGTCCGACTGTGGATGCAAAGCCGTAGTTCTCGTTTTCTTCATGCCGAGCTTTTCACAAACTTCCTGGAACAGCTGGCTTTCGAAGTTTCTGCCCTGGTCGCTGTGTATTTCCAGGGGCACTCCATATCGGCAAATGAACTCATTCAAAAGCACGTCGGCAACAGTTGCGGCTTCTTGGTTTGGAATGGCATACGCTTCTACCCATTTTGTGAAATAATCCATCACCACCAAAATGTACCTGCTGCCATTTGCTGTCGGTGGAAACGGTCCGGCAATGTCCAGGGCAATGCGTTCAGAAGGGGTTCCGACATTGTACTGCTTCATAGGAGCCTTTCTTCTTCCTTGTGGTCAATTGGTCGTAGCACAGGTAGTGCACTTCTTACACCAGTCCTTCACATCTTCGGAACTGTGCATCCAATAAAACCGTTCTCGCACTTTTTAGAGGGTCTTCTTCACACCTAGATGTCCTCCTGACGGACTGTCGTGCAATTTCCGCAGTACTGCTGCTACCCTTGTTCTTGGAATCACCAACTGTCTTCCACTTTCGGAACCTTCATCGTTCTCGATTACTCGCTGTAGCAAACCGTTTTCCAGAACCAGCGAGTCCCACTGAACCCAATACGAGTTCATCGTTGGCGAGTATCTTGAAATCTCCTGCCAATTAGGTACTCCAAGGCTGCAGAGAGTACGTCAACCAGTGTCCTATGCCGAGCCAAGCATAGAGTTCTCTGCATTTCATGGTCACGAACTCCGTCAATGAATGTGTGTACCCCTAAATATTCCATGACATTCTCCGGTGCCGATGGATAGGCAAACCGCACCAACCTCGCAATGTCTGCTTCGAATTCCTGCAGAGTTTCGTCGCGTTTTTGTTTGCGGTTTTTCAGCTGCGACTGGTACAGATGCTCCAAGTGTTCCAGGCCATATCTCATGTTCAATCGCTTGTTGAGTCGTTCAAAATCTTCGGTCTCTTCCACTGGAATGGTCTGGAGGATATCCATGGCGTCTCCTCTAAGAGCAAGAGTTAAATTCAACGCTTTTTCTTTCTCACTCCAGTTGTTTGCCTTTGATGCCGCCTCGAATTGCTTAAGATACTTCGACCATGACGTTTTACCATCGAATGTTGGCAGTTTCACTCGGCTGTTAATATCGTTTTCCCTTTTCGGTTTCAACTCTACTTTCTCTGCCAGTTCGTCGTTGTTTGGGGCTTGCCTAGTTGTAATATCTGGGTGATGACTAGTCTTCCTTTCGATTTCTTTGATTTTTTTGTTCCATTTCTTGCCCCATTCTTTTAATCTTTTCTTCCACGGCAGAAATTTCATTTTTCATATCCGTCGAAATTTTATTTTCCATGTCTGATTTTAGGGACGAAATTTTATTTTCAACTTTATTTTCGACAGTGGCAATATCATTTTTTTTTTATTGACAAAATATCGGCGGAAATATCGTCGTTTATAGTAGAAATATTTTCGTCCATGGAGGAAATGTTAGCAGAAATATCATTCTTCATGGTAGAAATCTTCTCGTCCATGGAAGAGATGTTAGCAGAAATATCGTCCTTCATGGAAGAAATCTTCTCGTCCATATTAGCAGTAATTGACGAGATTAGCGTGGAGGACTCGTCATTGAATAAGAATGTTTCTGGATCCAAGTCTTCACTTTCCAGTGCTATTTTCAGTCTTTCAACTAATTCACTCTTCTTACCGGACGTTTCCAACTCGCGATTTTCTAATTCTGCTTTTAGTTCCGTCACTTTCAGGTCACATAGTCTCTTAGCCATTTTTAATAGAC
This sequence comes from Galerucella tenella, assembly GCA_910591685.1. Taxonomy (NCBI): domain Eukaryota; kingdom Metazoa; phylum Arthropoda; class Insecta; order Coleoptera; family Chrysomelidae; genus Galerucella; species Galerucella tenella. Next base: position 8,163 of record CAJUYH010006474.1, on the reverse strand, counting down.
CTTTTAGGTCTCAGTGAATGTCACCCCAAAAATCACACATACATACATACATAGCCATTTTTAAGTAATTATTTATTTATATTATCCCACTTCTGACACCAATGTAACGTTTATTCTAATTTATATTTACAATTAATTTATATGTACAGATTTATATTCAAATACAGTCCTTATTTAATAATTTATATATCACACTAAACACACACTAACTAATTTATATGAGAGTCACTTAATAAACACTTTATCGAGGCGCGGTTGCTTTCTTTCAGTATCGACACTAACTGACTAACTAACTCCGCTGCGATGCTCGTCGTCTATTTATACTCGCACGTATGTATTTCTAGAAACCTCTCGAACTCGAAGTTCTGGTGGATACGCAGGGTTTTTCTAGATGTTACGTATTCCAGATCATTCTCGAAAATAAGGCGGAGGAGCCATAGTCGTATCATATGGGAATTTCACTAGGGGCACTAATTGAGCACATTAATGCAGCAGCTCGCGTAACAGTATCATATAGATTATTAAACAAGGACTGTATTTGAATAAAAATCTGTAAATATAAATTAATTGTAAATATAAATTAGAATAAACGTTACATTATCTAGCATCTGTATTTAGCTTCTGGGAGAAAAGTCTCTGGATACTGCTTTTATTTTATTTAGTATAAATAGAAAAAATTGTTTAACATGGCGAAAACGTTTTTGGATATTTTAAAATTGGAATATTATCCCTCAGAAAACAACCAATAGGTATGTAAAGTTAATGAACAATCATTATTATTTTTTTTTTGTTTTATTATTACCGAACCACCGGTTTTGAATATCAAATATTTGAAATATGAATTTGAACTGTATTATTAGGAGATTATAATGTATTTTGAAATTCAGTTGGATAAATCAGATTCCACTTGTGCAAGAAAAATTATGTTTATGTTCGCTGGTCGTTTTGACAGACTAGTATTAACGAACATCTGATAATTTAACCAAAAAAAGATATGTCAATATTTCCCATTTCCCACGCACCATGCACGAATGTCTACTCTCTAATTACAAATATAGGAGCCTCTTCGCTGGGTTCAAACAACTGGAACCAATTGTCAATTACACACTAACTCCATTGTTAATTAGTAAACAATGAAAACTAGATAGAATATGACATGAGGACCCAGAACAATATGGCCAACTTGACACTGACGTCATTCTGGAATAGTCTATACTTCCAAGCATTGGAAGAAGGGAGTGGAATTGGTTTTTTGGGACAAGAAATCGACAGACTGCCTAAGTTTTTCGATAAAATCAACTTTCCACCTTCAAATGGAGTCGTGAATTATTTGGAAGAAGATAACGTGATTCTCCTACAAATCAACAATTGGAAGTTCATCCCAGAGCCCAGAGGAGAAGTTAATTACTAAGTAGAACCTAAATATTCATAAGCTTTGGAAGAAGAAGCGAAGTAGTTTCAACAATTAATGGAAAAAAGTGTGAAATTCCACAGATTGTCTCTACTGCGATTAACCCAAAATTCCTTTGTGTTTCCGAATAATAATAATTTTAGTGAGATAGTCCCCCAACAAGTACTGTTGCAAGTTGAAATCCATGGAAGAGTTGGAATATTTTTGCCGGTATGTCCCACTATCAATCGCAAACTGGTCCACTCAGACCACAAAACTTGTACGAATGTATTCGGTGAAACAGCCCCAACCACATACTTTGCTTCTGTAATGACTTACAAGAGCAGACTGAAGCACTTTTGAGAGGGAATAATACAACCATTACAACCACTTGAAATCCTTCCAGTCAAACTAGTTACCTGTAACATGGGAAATGGAATGAAATAGAAACGAAGCTACTCTGACCGCAACCTCGTTTTCATCTTGCAACCCAATATATTTTATAATTTCATTCAAAAATAGAAAAAGGGAAGAATGCCGTCTGGAAGCATGATTTATTGATACTGATTTGCGTATGAAAATGTCCCTACATCACTTATATAATGGATGAGCGACAACGACATTGAAAGTGACTAGATAACCATTTATCACAGATATTAAATGTGAAATGTTCTATGCCCGATTTCTTGAAAAAGTTTCATCGATTCATACAAGGACGTACATCAACCGTGAGGAACTGGTAGTTAATTAATCATATTCCATGTCACATTTGAAACAAATTATAAAAATCAGAGTCGTATTGAAAGTCTTTGTGGCTGGCTACTAGTGTCTGAAAATAATAGCGCGGCTGAAGATACATTAATATAAATAGACACAGATAAGGAATAATGTATTTTCAGCGCGCGATTCTTTCCAGACACTAGTAGTCGACCACGAAGTGTCTCGTCTGAAAGCTCTCTAAGTGTGACACAATTTGAGCGATAACTCTTGTTTGAAGAGACGACCTCAACAGATCAAGCCGCCAGCTGCAATGCTGTACTCCATTTGCATTTCTTATTCAAAATATCGATTGTTGTTTAAAATGATATCTTCATATTCATTGATCTAGCCAGTAGGGCTAGTTGTAGCGCTTTGTTCAATGTTTGATTTGTTGATAAACGTTAACTCAAGACCTGTATCTTTCTCTAGCTCTTCTCAACTCTTACTAGTAGGAGTGACATTCTTGCACCTACCTTGCACCTTTTATTTTTATAATATAAGTTGCCTCCAATGCAATATTTATTGATATCACACTTTTCTGTTTGCTGAAATATTGATCTTCGAAAATACAACAGTATTCAAATTCGTGATATCTTATTTAACGTTCAAATAAAAATTTCAAGAAAAAGATGTAACTTTATTTCTCAAAATGAAAGGAATATACACAGAATACACTGGCTGTTATCAATCGGGCGTTTTTTTCCTTATACATCTCCAATGTCACCTTGACTACATTGTGAAATAAGTAAAACTTTCGCTAATAACAATCTCAAGAATAAAACGACTAGCTTTTTAAACCGAAAAAGTCACGATTTGATAGTTTTCTTAACCTTTTTGATTATGTTGACATGAATAAATTTTGCGGACAAATATGATTTGTGAGTTCACCAGTAGACAATGATGCAGAGCTATTGTCAAATTCAACTACAAAAGATTGAAAGAAATGTTCACCATTATATCTTTTGTAGTCATCCTCAGCACTTATGTTTCCATCTTCAATACTTTCCATCTTCACTTTTCCAATCAAATCGTTCTTTCCATGTTGGAGATCCTTTGGAACTGAATAATCTGTCACTCAATGAAGTAGTGTCGCGTATTCCTCGAGATTTTATTTTTTTCACCTCTCACACTTTTTTTCATTCTCGTAACCTTCTGTCCGGTAATTCAGCGTTCTACAAAATCATATCTCCGATTTCACCTAATCAGCAATTACCGGGTGCGTCAGTTATTCGTCATACTATTCGTCATACAATATTACACTGGCAACAATTTCTAAATATACAGAGCGGTTAGTGTAAGTATAACAAAAATTGAGGATCATGATTTTGGTCGACGAATTATTCCTATTTTGAATGTTCTTTAAAGCCACAGTTTGAAAAAAATGTTCCCAACAGACGCACTAATAATCTAGTTTTCCAATGACCATTACTTTAAAGAGATGAAGCTTTTTCTTGATGAAGATCCATACCGAAGGATGGAATGGAACAATTTAAAGTTCATTTAAAAACCAGGAGGATAAATTGAAAAGCCTTACTCACACCACTGAAAGTTACCAGATTAGTTACTGAAGGGTGTGTTTGGAAAACGTAGTCAACAGTCGTGTTCCAAATATATTAAAAAATATGCCTTGATAGCAAGGACATTAGGCATAAGTCGATTTCTCCTCTGATCTGCAGTATATTCTTCAGATGTACCTAACCATTAAACAAAATGTAAGACTTTTTCCTGTTTCGTTTCTAATTAAAACTGAAATATTGCAACATCCATATTACTCTATTACGGCAGTATTAAGAAACCAAACAACTTAATGCTTTAAAAAGAAAGTCAATAGGTTGATTTTTGGAACGTTTCGACTAGTATATAGTAGGTACCTATATGAAATTATTATCAATCAATTGTATCATTCTTTACAACCAATACCGGTGTGTTGGCGAAACGTTGGAAATAAAGGTACTACAAAGTAGCATGAAGAAATGATTCAAACGATATCACAATATTTAATATAATAATATTCAAAACACACACAAATTGGCTAATAAATACCTCTGAATCTACAGCAGAAGATTCAGATTCACATCGACACAAACAAATTATGGTCATTGTTGACCGTGAAGAATTACAGATAGTCAAGTTACTTTAATTATATTTCTTTCAATTGAGTTGGAAAGAATATGATAATTGATAATATGTCCTGGCAATAACAGTACTACAAAATTAATAACTTTGTGGAGCAATATGCAGTATTGATTTGAACATTTCCAACAGTTATCTTTATGTTGCTGGATTAAGTGTAATAAACCATTTTTCAAATACTTCTGAGATACTTTCTTCCTTATTTTTGCCTTTAAAAACCAATAATGTATTTTTTATATTGTTTTATATCTTCCATGGCATGTTCTTACAATAAACTTGGATGATTTCTTCCCAAATATTTATATAACAAATACTAAATAGTACCTACATTTGACTCTTCAAAGATAAATCCAATTTGTTTCAAGAAAGTCTGAGCGTTTCTTTGAAGCTTGCAAAATTTTGTACAACACAGATCTCATTTTTGTTCTTCGAACGACATTTTTTATTCACTCATCACAATTTTTAAAAAAATCCTGGTGTTCTACCAATATTTTCTGCACTCTCCTCGCCTCTTACCGATGCCGCGTAGCTTCAGATAAACTTGCTAAACTATATATTGTTCCTTTACTTCAGTATTCCTTCAATACTGGGTAAACCGACTTTACCACTAATTTAAGAAAAATGTAAAGTAATAATTTACACACTGCTTAAGAAATTTTGAAGATAACATGAATATTTTTAGTTTTTCATCCAATATTTATTTTTTTATCTGTCAGAACTATCAAAATTGGAAATTATCAGCTGATGTCAATGCTACGAAGTGTTGTGTGAAACTGAGATGAATCATATTTGAACTAATGTTCTATTTAACTTGTAGCTTTATCTTAGGAGTGAATGTATAATAAAACATCTCTAAATGCTGGCTGAGTGGCATAAATGTTGGTTTCCAAATATTTCCATGGAAAGTTCAGGGGGTTGAATCTGGCATTATTTCCTCTCCAAAGTGCTTCCGTCTTAGGCCTTGTGAGTTATCATACAATGTGGGTTTGTGTTTCATCCCTTAGCTCACAGTTTTTACTCATAGGCTCATCTACCAATGCAAAATAACATCCTCTTTCCAGGTCCGTTTCAACCTAACCAGCACCATGGTTTGTTTTAGAGTAAAGTGCATAATATATTTCATAGATGAGATAATGATTTTAACTGGCACTTAGCTTAGGTCCTAATAGTTATAAATCCTTATGTCTTTTTTCTTAGCTTAAATTTTAAATTAAAATTCACTTGTGATTGACTTGAGAGACACAGTTTCACTATAAATGCCTCGTGTACTGATTAAACCTGATTTTTCATTTTATTATAAACTTATGCAATCTCCCTGGCTCTGTTTTTTTTTTCGTTCCAATCGATAAAATCACAATCAGCAGACTGCTCCAATATATTTATTATTCAAGTGATGTTCACTGAACATAAACTGATGAATAAAATTGAGAATTTAAAGGTTTTCTTCTAATGGAATGAGGAAAGCGACACAGACTATGTCAGAAACCAAGTTCAATTTTCTATCCGGTGCTGCTTCGAGACTGCATCAATTAATTAATTAATTCGAGAGCGATATTATTTCATTATGAGCTGAGAGTTTTGAAAGTGCAGTTAAAAAAAATGAGTTTCCATACATTTTGTGGAAATGATTCGAAAATTATATTGAGGAGATGAAGGAATTGGCAATTATGGGAATTGAAATAAGAAAAGATGAAGGCTTTCAGGAACATTTAATCGTTTTGATAATACGAATAATAAATTTATTCATCCTAAAGATAATAGTTCACACGATACAGGACAATTCATAGAAAAAACACAGAACATAATTTATATACAATTGACAAAAAATTAAGGAAACAGATCATTTTTCTACTTCCGTCACTAAAACCGCATCTAAAACACGGGTTTGACATTCGAAGATCGTCACTTCTAACACTAGTGTTCAAAGTGCGAAAAGTAACATCTTTTTCCCTTTTTCCAGTCTACATTTTTTTGATGAAATATGTCGGTACAATATCTCACGTTTTGCCAGCATCATTTATTTTAAAAAATTGGTTATAATAGAATATGATTAATGTGTCTGGATGTAATTTATCAAGCAATCTCTAGAGAAATTTTCTGCTGCATGTATATCTGGCTTAATTAATACTTCTTTGTTGTACATGACCAAACATTATGTGCTTTTGCAAATTACACCGAAACTTTAATTGCAATAAACTGAACATATTACGTCAAAAGCCGAATAGGGTGAATTCAATAGTGAAGGCCTGGAATGGAAATAAACGTGAGTGGATGATATTGAACCAGTATTCCGAACGTAATTACATAATAATGAGTGGTCGACAAACTTACCGTTGATGTTGGGTGGCCTCAAAGCGGAACAAGACAAGCTATGGTGAATACAATTAGTTTTCAACGGTATATCTAGCCTACTGGTTGATTTTGAAGTTCTCTGGAGCCTTGGAATATTTACCTTCCAGAAACTTCTTGAAATTACAAAAATATTCGTTAATGTAACGATACATGTGCTCTAGTTAGCATTCATCCTCTCTTACCTCAATCACAACCTGTACTTTTCTTGTACCAGTAGGTTTTAAAAGTTCAAAATGTCTGCTTATATGCATTGATACAGATAGAAAAGGATGAAAAATAAAATATATATGTGATTATTTTTCACTGGATATAGTAACCAATCAAATTACTTAATTTCAAGTCATGTGTAAAATTTCATCCAATCACCACTGTATTACAGCGATAATACCCTACATGTGGTGTTTTCAGTTTGGTGTTTATGTTTTATTAAAAATTAATTAAACGTCAAACTGACAACTGGATTAAAAATGTCGGAAAGATTTGCTATTGCATCTAACGATTCAATTAATTTACCAATTGTACTTTTCACAACTGTAGTTTTGAATAAAAATGAATAATTTTTGATTAAAACTAATAAAGTTTGTATTGAAAAGTATTAAGCGTCAGATTGACAATCAATTTTTTGATATATACAAAGTAAAAAATTATCTTATCTCAGTAGTAATACTCCTCGGGTCTTGATAAATACTCAAAATTTTGTCGTAGAGAATCCTTCAAGCGTGTTGCTCAAAGATAATACACGCTTTTAGCATTCTCTATGACAAAATTATCTCGGTATTATCAAGACCCTAGGGGTATTACTACTGAAAATACTACTACTTGTGGGGGTGTATTCTTATTGTACCGGGTGATCAGTTAAAGGTAGCGAGCGGCCATATCTCATAAGATATTGGTCTTAAAGATTTAGAAAAGAAAATTCATGATAAAAGTCGCCAAGAGAAATTGCTGGAATTATTTTCGAGTTTGTTAAACGTCCGCTAGAGGGCGTAACAACTAACACTGAGTAGAAAACTGGGATTTTTATAGAATTTTGCCTAATGAAAGTATATCGATGATATCATTTTCATATTTACTACCTACACTTTTTGACTGAAATGTTTTTCCTATCTATCAAAATGGAAAGACCATGTGGCAAAAGTAATCGTCGCTAGGGGATGTCCGCAAGGGGATGTTCTTTCGCCCACATTGTGGAACCTAGTCATTGACGAGCTAATAACCCTTTTAAACGGTGAGGGCTTTCAAACGATTGGGTATGCCGATGATATCGTTGTCCTTGTTGTTGGAAGGCACATTACCGTTCTCAGGGACCTTATGCAAAGGGCTTTGAATAGGGTATATGGGTGGTGTAACGAATACGGACTTGCAGTCAATCCTGCCAAGGCTGAGATAGCTGCTTTCACCAAAAAGAGAGGTATAAGACTGAGGGTTTAAATCTTGATGGAGTACCACTGCCGGTGGTTGAACAGGTGAAGTATCTAGGAATGATCCTTGATAAATCACTGACATGGAAGGCTCATCTTGATAGTCGC
>CAJUYH010006473.1:0-20028 GCA_910591685.1 Galerucella tenella | reverse complement strand
TCATACGTGAACTGAGTTCTAACCTCGTACTGTATGGAACTATGTACAGGGTAGTCATCATATCACAAATATAGTAATTGGCAATTGACGGGAGAGATGGGTTTGAATATAAGTCCCACCAAATCACACATAGTACCCTATACCAAAAGAAGGAACCTGGTGGGATTGGGAACACTATCCCTTCAAGGTATGGAGATTCCAATGGTTATGGATGTTAAATATCTCGGGGTGATTATTGACATGGACCAAACACATGGAAAAAGTTGCAACAAGATCGGAAACCACATTATTGATGCAAGACGAACAATCAGACATATTTCCTTCGATTCTAAAGAAATCTCCTATAACTCCAATTTTCAAAAATGGGGATACAGAAAATTCAATTCAAACTATAGGCCTATTTCACTTATATCTTCAATAAGCAAAGTCTTTGAAAAAATTATAAAAACAAGACTTACGACATACCTATCAAATTATAATCTGCACATGCTGTCGACATCCCAGTATGGCTTTAGAGAGAAAAAATCTACCAATGATGCAATCCATTCCTTGACAAAAACCATCTACGAATCCTTGGACTCAAGCACTCCATCTATTGGGTTTTTTTTGGATCTAAAAAAGGCCTTCGATACTGTCGACCACTCCATACTTTTAGATGCACTAGAAGATATGGGTGTAACGGGCCTAGCTCATAAATTATTCAAAAGTTATCTAACAAGCAGAACACAAAAATCAAATCAAAAATCATGTGAGTGAAGAGATCAACATTAAAGGTGATGTACCTCAAGGAACAGTATTGGGGCCGGTGCTATTCGTGATTTACTTAAATAATCTATTTGAACAGGAAACAATCGGGAAAATAATCAGCTTCGCGGACGATACTGTGATTAATTACAAACATGATGACTGGTATAATCTCAAAATAAATATTGAAAATGATCTTGGAAAGCTCAAAGACTGGTTCGACAGCAGATTACTCTCAATAAACTTTGACAAAACTGTATATTTACCCTTCAGTAGTCATGAAACGTCTCTGCCAAAAGACAATCTTAATATCCAACAAGATTTTTCAATAAAACCTGCAAAAAGAATTAAATACTTGGGTATTTACATTGACAATCACTTACGATGGAACCATCATATGGAATATTTAACTAAAAAGCTTCGGAGTATCCTATTTCGATTTAAGCAAGTCAGCCAATTTTTAAGCTTCAAGTGTAAAACAATACTGTACCACAGTTTGGTTGAGTCACACCTCAATTATGGCATTATCGGCTGGGGAGGGGTTTCAAGGAACTATCAAAATGCCCTCGAAGTGTCTCAAAGGCGATTCCTCCGAATGATTCTTAACCTACAAGATATTCAAGCTCACCACTCTATACTGAAACACAAATATTAGATGTTAGACAATTATACATTATTCAGATAGGATGCCATCAATATAAAAATAAATACAAACTTACCACTCACAATCATAGATAGGCGACAAGATCGAATAATCAATACTGTATACCAACAGCTCTTAAAACAATAGGTCAAAAAGGTTACTCCTATTTAGCACCTAAATTATTCGGGCAACTACCACAGAGAATTATAGATGAAACTTCTTTTAAACGCTTCAAAACCCAATTAGAAACATTTGTTAAAGAAACAGACAAAACAAAAATACACAAAATGATAGAATGCTGAACCAAAAACAGAAAATAGTAAACTCATATACGAAATGTATGTCTGAAATACAATCATGTAAAAATGGATTGATATTGTTTTTTAACTGCATTTTTTGTTTTTTTAAATTTTGACACACCAGCCTATATTCACCACATACAAGTATGTACAATACTTCTGTGGATGTTTATTCTATTTTATTTGTATTTTATCACTATATTTTGTTAAATTCATGAATAAACGTTTATTATTATTATTATTAACTGGATGGGTGGACTAAATGTGGGAGTAGAGTACAAAAAGCCAATAGGCTGCAATGCTCCCGGCATCAGAACGGCTTCTAAAACACACACTCAAAAAAGGGTGGTTTTAAATAATACTCACAACGTAAAATTGGACAAAATGATATAAGGATAATGTATACTCTGCAATATCAACGAAATTATTTTAGGTTTTTTTTACCTAATTATATATTCTACTTCAACGAGATATGAACGAACCCAACCCTAATGTTTCTACTGTGAAGGTACGCCTAATTTGTTCGTGCTGATGTTTTCGGCTTGAGATCCACACCCATATCTGTACAACTCATCGTTAAAATAGCGTGATCTAACCCTCTGAATCACTCATACTAAAATTGCTCTTGGAAAATTTGTTTGATTGTTTTAATATATCAAGGGTTGAATTTTATACTTTTTACTGTATTACGAAGAGATGGTGGTGAATAAAAAAATCACCTTTATTAATAGCTAATACATGTTAATATTGACCCTCTTTGTCGTTGACTCAAGGACTGTATAATAATGAACCCTTTTAAGGCTATCACGCACCTTTTGTATTCAACCTTCATAAAAATAGAGTTAAGTAGTTTTTGGTTATTATTCAATATCAAAAGCAGCTAATTTTGATTGTTGCAGATTCATCTAAGCGATTATCCAAAGATTCAGCTACTTATGTCGACGTTATTCACACAGATGCTGGAGTGTTTGGCTTCCCAATAACCCTGGGACATGCTGATTATTTCCCAAACGGTGGCCGGGCTCTTCAGCCGGGCTGTCAACCCAGCTATTTGGTGAAACAACGTTTGGTAGATCAAGTTTGTATGTATAAATTTAGTTTTTTCAATTAGTTGGCATCACAGATCTCAAGTATACCTCACATGTAGGTCCAATTGACATTTCCCAATGACCAAATGAAAATATTCAGTACTTTCTGAGTTATAGGCTGTTAAAAACATCTTGGAACACCATGTATATACAATGTGACTCATTTTGTTTGGAAGTATCCCCGTAAAATCCGCATTTTTCAATTTTAATTTTCTTTGTTAGATTCATTATCAAAAACAGTATTTTGGCACACTTTTTAATACTCTAATTACTATTTTCAAGTCCCTCTATGTTAATTTTTCTTTGCCAAAAAAGACAAAAGTACATTAGGCAACTTTTTTTCTCAAATATGACTGAGGGCCGAATTCATAGACGTCACTCACCCTCAATTTACACTAAATTTGTACTCGAATCGACACTCATGCTCAATTTGGAATCCAGAAACAAGAAATACTCAAATCTACACTACAATTGTAGTGTATAAGGGCCGAATTCAGACGCGACACTACTACTACACTCCTTTTACACTCAAATCGCGACTCGTTTGAGAGTGAGTGGAACTCACCCTCAATTTTGGTATTCAAAAACCATGTAGGTTGAGTTACTCATGTGAGTAGAGATTGTAGTGCACTAGTTTCTGTTTCGAGCTGTCAACATTGTAATTTTTGGTTTATTTGAACTAAATTTGACAATTCATATGTGTATCTATTCCCCGAATATAGATAACCTCAAAAATTATATTAAAAACTTTATCATTCATTGAATGAATATGAGCGAACAAAAGAAATATATAACACCAAGTGAACAAAATATATTTAACGGAGTTAGTGGCTCAATATGAAAATATTATAGAGTGCAAGAAAACGGATTTATTGGATGCATCCGAAAAAAAGAAAACGTGGGCTATTATCACTACAAAATTCAATTCTGTACCGGATCACACAAACGTAAGTAGTATTGAATAATAGCAAATTTCATTCCCATCCAGTATTACCATGACCTAACTTTTACAAAAGTAATAATTATTGGATTTCACTTGACAGCGAACTCCACAACAACTTCAAAAAGCATGGGAGAACATAAAAGGCAGAAGGAAAAAGGAGCTATCAAAAGAAAAACAGCAGAGAATGGCAACTGGCGGTGGAATTATTCAAGCACCGCCTAATGATGATGCTACCGATGTCATCTTTTAGATTGTGTAGACATCGAAATAGATGTCATTGATAGCGACGTGGCTATGCTAAGCCTCATATCTTTTCTCTGAATTTCAAATTTGTTAATATTCTTCCTCTGCTTTACAGCTACGACAAGGAGCTCTCATTTGAGAAAAGGGCAAAAAAGGAGGTATGCAATTGATACTGAGCTGGCAGCACGTGTAGCCCGGTTAAAAAAACTTGAGAAGCAATTTGAATTTGACTATTAACTTTACTCACCGTGAAATAGGCAAATAAACTTCATCATCTTCGACATATTGAATAAACTCGTATAAATCAGCCATTTTAATACAATAAATTGGAAATCAATTATGAAAACCTTTATATACGACGTTATTAATTGCTTCAAACACAAAAATATGAGGTTATGTTGATAATGTAGGGACCAACTAGTTACCCTCAAAATAAACTCATTTATACACTGCAATTGTAGTGTCGATTTGAGTATTTCTTGTTTCTGGATTCCAAATTGAGCATGAGTGTCGATTCGAGTACAGATTGAGTGTAAATTAAGGGTGAGTGACGTCTATGAATTCGGCCCAGTTTATTTTGAGGGTAACTAGTTGGTCCCTACATTATCAACATAACCTCACATTTTTGTGTTTGAAGCAATTAATAACGACGTATATTATTATAAAGGTTTTCATAATTGGTTTCCCATTTATTGTATTTAAATGGCTAATTTATATGAGTTTATTCAATATGTCGAAGATGATGAAGTTTATTTACCTATTCCACGGTAAGTAAAATTGACTAGTACTTAAGTTTTATTATTATTTCAATAAAACTATACATTATTCCATGAACTGTTTTTTGTTGTGTTCTAAAATAATTCTTTCAGCTGCCAATTTTACTTTTTCAGCTTATAACCGGACAGCATGTAACTGTCTCTCATTTTCCATTCGCATCATGTGAAATTCTTCATCTTGCTTCTCAAGTTTTCTTAACCGGGCTACACGTGCTGCCAGCTCAGTATCAATTGCAAACCCCCTTTTTTGCCCTTTTCTCAAAAGAGAGCTCCTTGTCGTATCTGTAAAGCAGAGGAAGAATATGAACAAATTTGAAATTCAGAGAAAATATATGAGGCTTAGCATAGCCACGTCGCTATCAATGACATCTTTTATTTCGATGTCTATACAATCTAAGATGACATCGGTAGCATCATCATTTGGCGGTGATTTAATAATTCACCGCCAGTTGCCAGTTTTTCTTTTGATAGCTCCTTTTCCTTCTCCATTGTATGTTCTCCCATGCTTTTTGAAGATCTTGTGGAGTTCGCTGTCAAGTCAAATCCAATAATTATTACTTTTGTAAAAGTTAGGTCATGGTAATACTGGATGGGAATGAAATTTGCTATTATTCAATACTACTTACGTTTGTGTGATCCGGTACAGAATTGAATTTTGTAGTGATAATAGCCCATTCTACGTAAAAAATTAATGAAAATACCACTTTTTCCAAATTCATCTTGTAATAACTTTGTCGTTAATGAAATTTTTTTATAAAATTTTGGTAGTTTACATTTGTGATGATTCTGAATAGTAATATTTGAGAGAAAAAAAATTGCCTAATGTACTTTTGTCCTTTTTGGCAAAGAAAAATTAACATAGAGGGCCTTGAAAATAGTAATTAGGCTATGAAAATGTGTGCCAAAATACTGTTTTTAATACTGAATCTAACAAACAAAAAATTAAATCAAAATCGGTTGAGGAACGCGGATTTTACAGGGGTGCTTTCAAACAAAATGGGTCACACTGTAGTTCCAGAATCCCAAAATTAGAAGCTGAGAGTGAATAATGAATGTAATATTTTATTTTTAGTGGCTTGTAGTCATATAAGAGCATGGAAATTGTATGCCGAGTCGGTTATAAATGAAAAAGCGTTTCCTGCGACTCGGTGTCCTCTTTGGAGAGGGCCAAATAAACAATGTGAATTTAAAGAAGAAGCTTTTATGGGTTTCCCCAATAAAGAGTGAGTATAACTTTCAATAATCCAGTAGTGAGTTCGTCAAGTTTGAAGCTGTACTAGTTTTGTGTTACAATTTTGTGGGTTTCTGGATGGAACACATAAAAATTTAACAGCTTTTTGCAATATTTTCCTTAATTGTAATCGAATTTTTTCTTATTAAAAATAATAAAACCAACTTCAACACTTTAAGCACCTATATCTCGTTAAACAGTTGTATTAGATCAACTACTACATATTTTTCTCTATTTTCAGTACAATTGGTTCGTTCTACTTAATAACCCACGAAAGTAAACCTTACGGAAGAAGATATTGAAAAAATAAGAAACTAGATGAGTAAATTTACTAGATGTAGCTTTCAAGCCAAAGAAAAATTAAATTAAGAGCCTATTTATATATTATAATATAGGACTATATTTAGTTTTAAATACGTTCCGAATTTCTTTCCATATTCTGAATTAAAAATGTTATAAAATGCAAGGTAGCGAAATGAACCGTCTCGATCAATATTCTGTAGAGAATATTTTATGTGAATAGACCAATAGCGTAGTTTTGTTAATAAACTGTAGAGACAAGTCATTTTTCATGATTTAAAAATATTACGTGGCGTTATTTTTGCTTTAAAAATTCTCACAAAGTAATTCCATATGAAAATCTGAATGTTTCTTTTATAAAAGAAGCTTCTAGCTTCCAGTTTTTAACATAAAATATTTGTTTTGTGCTTCCACCGTACCACAGGTTAATATTTTAACTAGAATTTGTTCAATGACATACATTTCGTATTTTTCTGACATTTTTGTGAAAATAAAGAGATTTAAATAGTTATTCATGTAATAAGGATCATAAAGACGATCATTATGGTACAAGTCGTGAGAGTCCGATAACACGGCGTGTGCCATAATGATTGTTTATGATTTGTATTACATACAAAATTTTATCTGATGGCAATTTTTGGTGCCAACAACCAAACAGGATTACAAGTTTGCCAACAATCATCAACTACTGATGTAAAAACTGTAGAATCCATTGGAATTAATATTACAAATTGTAGTAATTGTTCTTTTACCATTTATAATAAATAGTTTTGTACATAGTTATGCATTTTGAATGAACTTTTTTGATCAAACCATTACATGTTTTCCTTATAGAATTTCATTATGGTACTTAGTCCCATAATGAGCTTCCTTATGTCATCAAAATTGATTGACATAACGTTGTCATTATGACATGCCATCAGATAAAATTACTTATAGTCTTACATGTTTGTTAAAACAAATATACTTTTCAATACAATGTATTGTTATTAAATAAATATTACTTGTAATAGTTTTATTTGAGAATAAAAATAGCTAGCTAGAAGTTTTTTATGACCCACTGGCTTTGAAATTGCGCGAAAAAGATGGTAATTTAGTTTTCGAGATACAAGTCATTAAAGTTAAAGCTGTAAAATTGACTTTGAAAGTATGTTTTTATATTTAGACGGTACAAATTAACCAGATCAAAAAATTACTAACAGTATTATGTATATTTCTATGCGTTATTTAGTTTTTTTTTTATCTTGAATTGAAGTAAACTTGATGTGGGTTAGAAAAACGTCTAATTAGAAGCTGGATAAAATACCTATTTAGCTTACAATATGTTAAAATTGTCCAATAAATGAAAAATATTTAATAAACTTTTTTTTATTATCCTTTACAATTCCTTTCTACGATCCTTTCATTTCTCCTGGTGTTTGCTTCCAAAACCTTAACAATAGAGGATATTATTAAGGTGGATTCATGCAGCATCAACTGCCATAGAGCAATGCCATCTACATACTGTAATATGTCTGATTGCGAACAAGATTACAAATTTAAATGTTCTAGTGTGGCTGTTATAATAGTTATAGCAGACCTTGTTGAGGTATAAATGTTTGGAGTAAAGCTGCAATTCACTTTTCCCTGTGGTTCTCTATCATATCCAGCATCCAGCAACCAATAAAACACCATGAAATAAAAGTGTAAGTATGGCTTTTGATTGGCTGTTATTGTCCTGCATTAGGATGTTTTTGTGTTGGATTTAAACTGACAGCCATAAATACAATTTATTTTTAATGGCCAGGGCAATTTCCAGCTTGAGAGTTGGCAAAACCTCAATACGTTGTCAGGATTGTAAAAAATCAGCATTTTTATACAATTGAGGTTAGGTTTACCGTGTCAAAACTTTTAAGCTGGGTATATCAATTTAGGACCAACTTTTGGTTGTGTAGGTCACAAAACAGTCTAACCTATAGAAGTGAAAGTCCAATAGGATTGCCTAGAATGAAAAAATGAGGTGTCAAACCCATCCACCTGAAGCGCTAGTTGCAATTGAGTTGTCGAAATAGGCAAGGCAGCTCAGGCCGAAAAACAGACTAAGGGAAGAAGAATTTCAGCGTTCGCAGTGGATGGGTTTAGAACTATTTCATAGTGCTTTTTTTAATGGAAGTTTGTTTTTTGAATTACTAATGCCCGATTTCACAATTCATTTCCAAGTAAGGTAATACCTAAAACGACTTTAGGAATTCCTAAATGCAATTTACATTTTACCACGCGCTAACTAATGCCTAAGAGTGATAATATTACGTATTTCCCATCACTTTTTGATCAATCCTGAAAGGATTGTAGGAACAGCTTTGCGAGTGAGGCCCCTTTTGGTCCCAATAACAATATATTGTGGTTCAAAATATCTGTTGCAAACTTTGTAGGATCTATAAATCTGTTCAGCGCTTACTTCCTTTAGTTTTTGATTGCGAATAAAGGCAACCCATTCATTCAACAACAAAGGGTCATGTTTGGGAAACCAATGTCGTTTTGATGTAATGTCTGTACACCCAGGAACGCAACACTTCACACCAAACATTATAATTATTATAAATTATCACACTTGATAAGACTTACAGTACCTAATTAAAACACAAATAACAGCAGCAAATGGCAAAAGGGAACAATATTATAAAAGACAATGGTGACAACAACTATATGACAGCTTTGATGAATTTTAAAATATTTTCTTCTTTTCGTGCTAAAGGCCTTAGCTGCCAGGCCTGTTTCGACAACTCTATTGCAACTAGCGCTTCAGGTGGATGGGTTTGAGACCTCATTTTTGTATTCAAGGTCATCCTATAAACTTTCACTTCTATAGGTTAGACTGTTTTGTGGTGTAGGTACCTATATAAGAACATTATTTTTTGTTAGTGGTTTTTAGACTATCAAGAATTATTATTTACGGGTAAGTACACACTGACTAAAACATATACAATATTATAATGATAGTGAAACTTTTATGAAATTGCTGGCATTAAAATTTCACTTGTTTGAATTGGAAGATATCACCTGCAGTATTTAACTTTTTTGCTTACGGATTTAAGGAGTGAAACACCTACTTCACAATGCCAACAACTTGTATTGTAGTCGGTTGTGGGAACCGTTCAAACCTAGACCAAGTAAGCTTTTTTAAGGTCCCAGCTGTTTTAAAGAACACATTTTTGGTGTACAGGAATGAATTAAGTAGGAAGCGTAGAGAAATGTGGTTAGCAGCAATCAATAGAGATGATTTAGCAAAATCAAATATCAGGCTGTATGTAGCAGGCATTTTGTTCAGTTTTGTTCAATAACAATATTTATAAAAACTAAGAAAAGCGATATATTCTAAATCGTAAATTGAAGCAAAATATACTAATAAATTCGACTAAAAAGTCTTGAGCACTGTTTATGACTGAATAGAAAATACAAAACTAACCTATCTGTTTAAATTGTTTGCCCTGCACGGCCATATTAGGTCACGTGGTTTTTGATGGGAATGTCATTCCCGGCTTGCTTGCCAATAACTTGAAACGGTCGTTACGAGGCGATATAAGGTGTTTTCGATTATTCACTTTTGGCTGCTGGTAGCAGCTGGTAGTGACTGAATTTCGTTCGATTATTACCGGGCGTGACGACTAATCATACCTTCCCCTTACCCCTTGATTACATACCGAAAAGTATGAGCTTCAAGCCGCGGACATCAAATATTTGACGTTTGACCGGTTTGACGTTTATTTAAAGGTTAAGATTGTGCCGATTACGATTTAAACCTTGGTGAAAATATCTAAATATGCAAAATTATATTATCAAAAACATTATAATTGAAAACTGTTCTTCTCACAACACTGGAAATTCATTGGCATTGGCACATGACAAGTAGTTTTGAGGATCCTAAAAAGTCGTGTTCGTTTTGCTTAAATGTCGAGACTGATTTTGATTTCTGCGCAAGACAGTTGGAAAACTTCACATGTCTTCTTCTTATATGAAACGGAGTCTACCTCTATAGTTTGTCAAATTTATTTCATCAGTCATCATGATTTGAAAAATTATCAAGTAAATAAAACCATGAACTTTTCCTATTTTCGACAATCGCTTTCAAACCGTAAGTCTTAAATAAACAGCATTTCTCAAAAAATGGATACAGCGCAATGCTTCTCATTTTAGATTTTTCAAAAGCCTCTAATAAAAATGCTTCCACAGTCAGTGAATCTACCAGATCTTCCGTTCAAGTGTGCCTCTTAGGCGGTCACACACCATTAGGTGCAGCAACCAGTTTACTTCTTAAACAAAATCCTACAATTTCAAAGTTGAAAATACAAGGAGATAAAACAGTGCAAAATCTCTCTGAAGATTTAAACCAGATTGACACAAAATGTCAAACTGAAGCTTATACCAATATCAAAGATATCGGCAAAGCTTTGAGGGTAAGTACACAAAATTTCTCATTAAATCAAGTCTTTTTTTAAATTAAATGATATTTTTAGGGAGCTGATATCGTACTCCTATTATCCAATCAAGTTTGGCCGGAAAACACTTCAATAGTAACCAGAATTCTTGCAGAAAGTAAAAGAATCTACGATTTGATCGATGAATGTACAATCCAAGTACCGAGATCACTAATAATTGTTGCTGTACCTCCAGTATCTGTTTTCACCCCTTTCGTCGCAAATTTATTCAAGAAATCAAATTTTTACAACCCCACAAGGATAGTTGGATCTGCGGCTATGGCGCAAGTGAAAATTAACAGTCTAGCCGGTAGATATCAGGACTTAGATCCTTATATATGCCGTGTTCCTATAGTAGGAGGCCCAGATATCGACCTTGCGGTACCTGTTTTTAGCAAAGCTTCGCCAGTAGCGATAGATATCAAGTAAATTATATGTTTATTAATTTTAGAAGTTCGATTGAGGATGTTTTTTTTTGTTTTTAGCTCAGCCACTATTTTAATGAGACAATTTAGACAAATTCACGAAGATGATTTTCCTAAAAAACACTGTAAGCAAAATTTCATCGAAAACCATCAACTTAGCGAAGCGTATTCTTTGAATAACATGATTACTACTCTAGCTATGGGAGTGTTTGGCGATAAAGAAGCGTTTTATAATGCTTTTGTTAGATCTAATATAATACCAAGCTGTCAGTGAGTTGCTTTAACAAATTTGTTAGTTTTTCCTTGAACTTATATTTTAAACATCTCCTACAGATATCTGGTTACGATGTTACAATTTTCCAAAGAAGGTGTGATACACAATTTTGGTTTACCTCCTCTAACAAATCTAGAGCTGGATATGCTCGAAAGGGCAGCTTTGGAAATGAAGAATAGAGAGCAAATGGCGCTGGAGCTCGTTGATTTTTGTGATGGAAAGTGCAAGACGCCTCCTTTCGAAATCAAGGAGAAGGAAAAGGAAAAGACGTTGAAACAATCAATAATTAAATAGAAGTTGATGTCAATAAGTACCAATAATGAATCATTTAATTTGATTTTTTCTTTTATACTCGGTAACTTGCAGCATTGTGTATATAAAATATTGAGATCTAAATATTGTTACGAACTCAGTCATTCAGAAGCCGGTCCTGTCGCTTACCATGAATGCGACCTTTCTAGAAAGGTTCTTTCGCAGGTAATATCCAGACTGTTCTGGAAACGTACCAGGCCATACTCTCGATTTATAAAGTATACGCATTCATGGAAGTTCTAGAGATTCGAGGGACTATATATATACGCGGGTTTTTGAGTGAGTGGAGGAGTTGTTCAGTATACAGTGAATCGGTAAACAGTTTCAGTATACAGTGAGTGAATATAAATAGTGTTGGAGATAAATTAGGACAATTATCATACCGAGTGTAGATAAATTGATAGACATTAAGTAGTGTGTATATAAATTAAGTTTATTATAGTGTGTAAGTGTTTCTTTAATAAATCAATAGTAATTAGCCATAGTGAGTGTATAATTTTATCCCACGGTAAAAACTGTTTAAATAAATAAGAAAAACATTACAATATGTAAAATATGTTTCTTTTTGTGTGAGTTTTTGATGAATCACACATTTGTCAAGATTCTGTTGATGCCTTAAGCACTTCATCGTCTAGGGACTAGTTATTCTCTTTTCTATCTTTTTTGAAACATAATTTTAACTCATAAATATGATTTGATGCGAACGGAGCTAGATATTTTCTCAAAAAACTTTTGAGTCAGTAGTTTATTCCGAGGTGATACCTTAAGAATCTCACGAATAGATCTAGCTGTAAAACATATTTCGCAAGACTGCAGACTCCGTATTTCGTTTTAAGGTTTCTCTGGAGATTTGTTGCTGGACTGAAACGGAATTTATGGTTACAGCTCTAGAAGAAGAGTGTTTAAATACTGTGCATTAAATTTTTAGCGGTTGAAGTGTTTAATACTCGGTGGTGGAAGGTATTTTATAGAGGAACATTTAAAATAATTATTTCTTATTCCAAGTAACTTTGGTGGTTGTTATTACTTTTAATGTCTGTCTTAGAAAGATGCACTTCATTTTATTTTTGGTAAATTTTATTCGCCTATTATTAGTCGAGAAAAAGAAGGTTAATATAGGATACAGTACAAACTAGGGTGGTTTTATGGGAATCGAAATTGAAGTCGGAGTTTATAGATTTGTGTTTAAGAGTCGGGGGTGGTAGTGGATATGGAAGGAGGCAGAAGAAATATGTGTTAAGGGTAGGTCTAATAAAATAATACAAAGTACAAACATTATTTATTTAACCTCTTTAATTTCAGGTCAAAAATAATGTAGTTAACAGGGTATTGGAAATAAAAATAATCAAATTTACTTGAATCTTAAGTTCAATCGGAAGGTAAAAGGTAAATAACAAGTTTGAATGCTCAGGCTCAGGACTTTGACGACAGATTGACGAACTTTTTTATTTATCCAGGTAATCTATACTTTACTTACGATTTTGTTGTTCAAATGGATTAACTCGCGTTCGGCAAGACGTCTAGTAGCGTTTTCCTTTCGTTTTCTCTTGTATTGATTGTACTTGTAAAACAAGTACATTCCAGGAAGAGCTAAAACGACGAAAGGCTTCATCAAAGGACTCGGCTTAGGACCTTGTGGCATTCTGGCTGAAATTTAATAAATAAAAGTTTAAAAAATTTAGAAATGATAACATGATATAAATTTTGTATTTTTCACTATTTACTGCGAATTCATCTTTTAATATTTCCTGGGTTGTATTGTCATTACACCGGATGATAACAATTAAAAGCGCGTTTTTTTATCTCGTTTCAAGTCTTTTACGATTTGGAATAGGGGAAGAAATCGGGAAAATGTGTCGCGTTTGTCTCCACGGAAACGCTTTCATTGTTAAAATATACGCGAGAAAACCTAAACATACAGTGTGAACCAACTCCGCGACAAATTACGTCCATAGTTCATCGCTTTTTTACAGTGTTGGAAAAAAACCTACACCACTGGGCTTTTTTGGGTTTTATGAGTGGGTTTTATTGGGATCTTTTAATATTTTATTAAATTATATTCAGATTTTAGTGACAAAAACATTTAAAAAGAAATACTGCTCATAAGAAATGTAAGTATTTAAACGACCTTCAACTTTACAATTACGACTTTTCGGGATCGCTTATCAACTGTATTATAAAATACGACCGCCACATGCAAATAGCTGAAATACAGGAATCGGCAGGGTAACCCCCACCCCACACTTTAAAATTACGTTTTGTTTTATCTCTTTAATAAATTCTATTAAAAAAACACACTTTTTCAAAGAACCCGGGGGTATCTTTAAGTGGGTTTTACCCGGAAAAACCCTGAAACCTGAATATTTCTGGATCTCTGCAAGTGCCTGTAGAGTGCTATTCAAAAGTCCCCTCCTCCCTCGTATCTTTTGAATTCTACACTTACATTAATAAAATTTGGAGGGTGGAAATAAAGTGTTGTAAACTTCTCTTCGAATGGTACCAGGTGACGTAATAGTAATAGATGACGTCACAGTGCCACTCTGGCCAATAATTTTAAATAGGACCTTATGGCAAGTGATATCTCGTTTGAAAGGCATTGACATTGGCTACATAGCCATATTAATTTTGTTTGGGTTTAAACTAATTTTGACGGTTAAATTAAATAAATACCAAAATTATTGAAATTTTTTTTTTTTATTTAATTAATCAAATATCAACAATGGATTCTCATAGCAAGTGTTCGAAATGTGCTCCGTCTACTTCCTAACAGTAATACATCCTATTAGTAAACTCTTGTAGTACTCGTTCGAATGTGTCAGCTGAAATTGCATTGCATTCTTCAATAATTCTTTCTTTCAAAACGCCAATGCTATCTGTTGCCGTAGTATAAACCTTAGTTTTCAAGTACCCCCATAGAAAAAAAACTGATGGTGTAAAATCTGGTGACCAAGGTGGCCATTCTATAGGACCTCGCCGGCCGATCCATCTACCTCGATATTCTTCATCCCGGTAACGTCTTACTGCACCATAATAATGTGCAGGAGCACCATCTTGTTGAAATGTTATTTCCAGATGGCCGAATTCATCTGGATTATCTTCCAGAATTTCAAGAATTAACGGCTCAATTGCATTTTGTAACATCTCCAGATACACTTCACCGCTTAAATTTGAATTTAGGAAGAAAGGACCAACTATGTGGTTTCCCAAAATACCTGCCCAAACATTGACTTTTTCTGGAAATTGGGTATGTTGTTCACGAAAGGTGTGAGGATTTGTGTCACTCCAATACCATACATTTTGTGTATTCACATTTCCATTGAGGCAAAAAGTACTTTAGTCACTAGAACAAACTGTTTTTGTGTAATGTGGGTTTTGACTAATTTTATTTGTCATACATTCACAGAATTCGAGTCTTTTTTATCATCACTAAATGTTGGTCGACCAGATCGTTTGGCATCTTGAACACTACCTGTTGCTTCAAACTTGTGAAGAAGCTCCCTCAAATAAGTTCTCGAGATAGGGCGATCTGGGTATCTCTCATTAAAATAAATAAACGTTCCGCTTCATGGAGATTCTTTCTAGATTCACCAATTATTAAGATAGCTGCTACTTTGTCGGCTTGAGTACGTACCATTTTGCCTATGTAAAATCTTAAACGTCTCGTTAAACAATAATAAAATTAAATATTTGAGCTATTTAGAAAAACTTTGCAAAGCAACAAATACTATTAAATTGAAAACGTCAATTTTTTTGACAACTAACCAGAGGCGGACTGAAAAATCTTCAATATTTAAATGTGAATATTTATTTAATTTATCCGTCAAAATTAGTATAAACCCAAACAAAGAAAATCTGGGATATACAAACTTAAATGTCCGGATTGTAATGCTGTCTATCTTGGTCAAACCAGTCGTAATTTTGAAATTAGGTACAATGAACACTTACGAGCATACAGATTAAAACAACCAGATAAATCACATTATGCAAAACACCTACTTGACACTAAACATTCAGTAACACCTAACACAGAACCAGAAATACTACATGTTTGTGATAAGAAGCAAGAACTGGACTTCCTCGAAGAATTAGAAATTAGAAGACACTTAACAGACCCACAATATGAAGTCCTCAATGAACAGCTGAATCTAGGAAGTTCTCCATTATTAAACTGTCTTCTTAAGTAATAATTGTAAAGATCAGCAGATATAGTTTTCCTGGTTTCCTATATCATTGCACAGTTATACTGATCTTAAATGGGACAAAGATATCCAGAATATCCCCATAGGGCTAATAATATCAAAGCTACTATTTGTAAAATCTTCTTCTTTTTTCTATTCATATATATTAAGTCAATCACTAGATAGGGCACTATTTGGACTAGCCAAATATATATCAAGTATACAATATACATCATGTCAAAAGTAACTTCTGTCATTCTGATGATGATATTTATATCGAAACAATTGTCAATTTACTTGCAATTTACACATTTTTACAAATATATTGTGGAGTCATTTAAAAACAGTTAGTTTCATTTAAAACCATATGATGAGTAGATTCCACGAAGTGAGGGTTTATACAGTTAACCCAAACAAAATTAATATGGCTATGTAGCCAATGTCAATGCCTTTCAAACGAGATATCACTTGCCATAAGGTCCTATTTAAAATTATTGGCCAGAGTGGCACTGTGACGTCATCTATTACTATTACGTCACCTTCTACCATTCGTAGAGAAGTTTACAACACTTTATTCCCACCCTCCAAATTTTAATAATGTTAGTGTAGACGTTCAAAAGATACGAGGGGGAAGGGGACTTTTGAATAGCACTGTATATAAAAAATGGAGTATATTTTTCACATATTTTTTGTTTACTCAAATACGTTTCCATTTTTTTTGTCCATCTGGATCATGCTACATTTTCAACAGCTAATAAAGTGAATTCAATTTGCCAAAATCCAGAGGTATCGATTAAATTCGAATCCTCAACACAGTTGTGACCTTTTAAGAACGCTACTAACGAGATTAGGTTTCCCAGATGAAATCCTCGACATTCAGTTCTATACACGAGAGACGAAAATTATTGACGAAATTAGTAGTAAATGTCAACGGGCGAGAAAAGAGGCTGGAAAGTTACATTGTAGCTAAGAAAAGTCCTATAAATATATGTGATAAAATTTTGTCGTAAAGATATACAGTGTGTTAACTTTTTGGTAATAAACGAGATTTGACTGTAAGTGAAAATGGTAAATAGTAACATTTGTTACATTTTTTTTTCTTCTTCTTTTCAATGACATTTCTAGACTTTTCGATTACCAATCTAGATGATTCCAGATGACCTTTACTCGGTTACCGCGATGGAGTCGAGTTGTTTCCGGAAAAGTGCCCAGCTGTCTCCCGTTATTAATTGACAGGTAGAAACTAAATAAAAAAAAAAATAAAAAATTTTCATTATGATATTCTTGAAATTGATTATTAAATTCCCTGTTCCTGGAATTCTGATCCAAATGGCTTGAAATAATCCGTTCTTTGTATTGATAAGAGTTCGAATTTTAAAAAAAATTCAACATTTCAAAGGTTTTTGTTCTCCCAAAGTTAGCTCAGGGCTCTCAAGTACGAAGGCTTGGAATCTACTGCACAAACAACAAGTCAAATTATATTAACGTCGGAATAATTTCCAGATAGCTTCCTTCATTAAAGGTAATGATAATGATTGCAGACATTCAAGTCGTTCAAGAATGTCTCTTTAAACTATTTCAGCTATTAAATATACATCAAGGCAATGACGCATTTTGTCTTGACCAGACTTAGCTTCATGCAAGCAAGAATTGGGTGAGATGAAATGGCAAAGGTAAGAGGCAAGAATGTGATTAAAAGGTGTATATAATGAAGATACTTCATATGGTGTTTGTATTGTTATGTTATTGCTCAAGATCTTGATAGTAATTTCCATCTTCAAAAATTTTTCTTTGTATTTTCTCCAAAAATTATAGTATTTTAAGATTCCTATACCCTTGATGCAACTTTGACATTTGTTGCAAAATCATTTGCAGAAAACTGAATGTTATTTACATGTGTATAAACTGTTGAAAAATAAGATGTAACTAATTAATTTAAATTTTCTTAGAGTAACTTTTTGATAAATGAAATTATTTCTTAAGTTGAATTAAATGAAACCTAATATCTGAAGACACAACATAAAATCGAAAATAATGAATAAAACTTGGGGTTACCTTAAAAACAACAACTGCTATGATAGACAAAAGTTCATAAAACGTCCTTAAAAATTACCAAACACTTTGTTTTTCAAAAAAATTCTGAACAAAAACCTAATTTTGGCACAAAGCAGCCCCGAAAAGGCGACGAAAATAGCACGAATACGTGAAAGCAATAGAGACAGAAAATGATATTGTCAAAAACATTGTATTCGGTACACCCACCGCGTGAAAAGCATCCCGACGCTCGTTGCCGTTGCGACGTGCCGTCACAACGTACACTGCGGGTTGCCGCTCAATAGGCGAATATACTGGCGACGAATATGCGCGGATTTAACGGAGGGTTACACTGCGAAAAACTACCCCAAATTTAGTTAAAAATATTTGAAAAACGTTTCTTTTATAAAATATTTTTTAAATCACCAAAAATACCTTATAAATCGAATTTTATATGTAAAGCATTTAAAGAAACTGAACTGCGCTACTGGTGAACAGAAATTCTCGTATTATGGGTATATCTTGCAGATGTACCAGCCCCGTTTAATTTTGAAGTGTTATTCAATGTTCTTCGTGGCATATAGCCTGGGGAGTGGTTGTTGCTTCTTACTGAACGGTATTCTTTGATTTTCAAAGACTCCGCAAGACGTTAATGATAACCCTGAAAACATAAATTGATATAAACCTGGAAATGACAGCTGAAACATTTTTGGTGCATACGATTCTACGGTTTTCACTAAAAATATAATGTAAGTATAAATAGTTGAAAGTGGACCAACTTCTTAATGTTAAAATTCAATATTGTGATTGCATCAACATCATATATAGGAAACTATAGTACTTAACTTTTTCTAATGTAAATTTAATTATAATATGATCAAAATGTAATGATAATGACCGTCTCATATATCCGTCTTTAGTATAACATATTATTACATCGTTAAAAGGTGAGTTATATAAAAATATATCATTCTATCCAATCATTGGTTAGTTATTTGAATATTTAAAACATTTTCTCACTTTTCATTCTCGTTTGAAAGCTTTTTCAAAATAAGTGAGAGTTTATAAGATTACCTGGAATGAAAAAATGAGTTTTCAAGACTCTTCACCTGAAGAGCTAGCTGTCGAAATAGGCAAACTAAGAATAAAAGAGTTTCACGTAGTTCGGTTTTTTTTAAAGGAGCCGTCCCTTTGCCGGCAGCCTTAGATAAGGCTGGTGATTTAATTGACGTTTTGAAGGATATGAAAAATGACCCATCGAGCTACCATAATGAAGGTGGGAAACACTTGTACCTTGCAAAAGTCACCATCATGAACGAAATTTATATTTAATTTTGTTCTAGATTATGCTTGTTCAATGGCTAATCAATTCTTGCTTGCTGGATATGAAACAAGTAGCTCAGTGATTAGCTTTACATTATATGAATTGGCGAGAAATATTAAAATACAAGACAGAGCAAGAGAAGAAATTAGATCCGTTATCAAACAGCATGGAGACTTAACCTATGAAGCAGTTTCTAGCATGAAATACTTGGATATGTGCATTGCAGCTGACCGAAAAACATCTTCATATCCTAGAACATAATAAATTAGTATACTTTTATCTGGAATCTTTTTTCGAAAAATGCATATTTTTTGAGTTATTAATTTTTTTGTAAAAAACTTGTCGGTTGCAGACCCTTACAAACTATTTTTTTAAGAGGATACCCTTAAAGATATAAAAATGGTTTCTGTTTGGTTGCTTTCGGCAAGGTCAGACCTATTTGAATCAATGTTGGAAATTTTTTCATTTTATACAGGGTGTGTATAGAAAGTGTGGTTGATATTTATAAAGTTAAACTTTGAACACATATTATACACACCCTGTATAAAATGAAAAATTTTTCAACATAGATTCAAATACGTCTGACCTTGCTAAAAGCAACCGAGTAGAAACCATTTTCATATCTTTAAGGGTATCCTCGTAAAAAAATAATTTACAAGGCTCTGCTACGGTCAAATTTTTTACAAAAAAATCAATAACTCAAAAAGTATGCATTTTTCAAAAAAAGTTTTCAGGCAAAACTATTCTAAAATTTCACGTA
>CAJUYH010006472.1:0-20030 GCA_910591685.1 Galerucella tenella | reverse complement strand
AAAAAAATGATTCACTACCATTGTCGAAGTGGTGTCTGTGATGTGATTCGTTAACATTTCCAGAGTGAACTAATTTCCCAAATATCAAAAAAAAAAAAGTAGAAACATATAAATAGCAACAATGTACTGATTGAATAAAACATGTACATTCTAATAAAGAAATTTTAAATTTAATCGCTCACGTGACTAATTTGGCCACGATCGAAATCGAATTGTGACAAAAGTATTTCCTTGCAAATTTTCATAGTTATATTGTTGGAATTGCAACCATGTTTGGCTAAATGTTTTATGAAACGATATCCTGGTGGCCATTCATAAATTTGAAACAAATCAAGTATTGACTGAAGAAAAATTTATATAAATTTGACATATTATTTTAGTGAAAAATAATTGTTGATAGATATTGAGATTATTTTAACACATACTTTGATATAATGGAATTGATGTAGCAATGGGAATGAAGCGATCATAGCGGTGTTCATAAAAACTGGTGGTCCAACATGTATCATGAGTCGGACTTTGTCATCAATGTCATGACGTTTCGCATTCATAATCAGACCGACATTTGCACCCATGGAATATCCAATATAAACCACTCGTTGATGCGTCAAGTTATATATGTATGATATTATTCCTGGTAAATCGTATATTCCCATTTCATCAACACTATTTAGAAAACAATTCATGACTATAGTCATTTAATATAAGTTATGAGTTATATTCAATTGGAATGATATATTTTACCTAAAATTCCAAAACTGCGATTCACTCGTTGATAAATTAATGTGCATTTTTCCATATGAATTGCCTCTGAAATTTCCAAGCCACACGTCCAATCCATCGTCAGCTAGGAGATAAGCTGCACAGAATAGAAAACATTGTAATATACATCTTTCTCTTAAAAATAGCGAAGAATATTTTCAACATAAATACGTAATGAATGATTTTTGCCAGTGAGCAGCCAAGTATGAGAATCACTACACAATCCATGCATCATCAAAACTGGAATCGACCCTGATTTTCCTGGAATTCTATGAATGTTAATTATGTATCCATCTTCTGTTGTTATTTCATGGTTTGCTACTGGGTATCCGTCATTTGCAATCAAATCCAACTGTAATATTCGTTAGAACATATTAATGTACTATTATCTTCACTCTTCTGTGTCTCATCACCGTCAACATAATACTCTGTTTATTCTTGCATTTGAATTATAAAATTGTAATATATTTGAAACTTACTGTAGATAAGTGAACATTGGGGATATTTAACGAAAACCTCTTTATCGCCGCCGCAAAGAGAATATATACAAACTTTAAGTATAAGATAGAGAATAATTTTTGCATTATGTGCACTTTCTTGATGTTTTATGAATATATATGCTGCAAAAAGTGTCAGTTTAATTTTGAATCATTGCAACAATGAGGTAATTCTACAAGAAATGATGAACTTGTCATTATCCCGTTGATGTTTAGTAAATATTCTCATTTTAAAATATGAACTTACGTCAGAAAATTTGCAATTGAAGTCAAGGACGGTAAATGCAGGTAGTTAATAACTACAAAAAAAAAGAAAAAAGTTGTATTTAATTGAATATAAAATTACTGAAGAATTATGAATTGGATGTTTATATATATAAATATGTATATTATAAATTTTCGTCGTTTCTATGCTTTTCATTTATCCTGAAATGGAGAGCGTCGAGACGTTGTGAAATTCAAGATTCATATTAATGTGTTGTTGCCAAGTTAGTCAGGGCAACGACACCTAATTCCAAATTGAACATTACCAGAATGCGCGAAATAATGAGAATCTGAGGAAGGCTGCAACAATTATTCAAAGGAGAATTATACTTCAATCAATTCGATCATTTCATTCCAAACAGAAAGATATGAATTATCTACTTCAACATTTATATACATGAGTAAAAAATAATATACCATTGACATTTTTCATGGTCAGTAGATACCATCTTTAGAGATATAAATAATATGTGCACATAATCGTCGACCAGGAAAGCAGCTCAGTGTTTTGAATTGTAACTTAATTAATCCTAAATTAATATTTTCAAACAAAATCGATTGTGGTTTGAGAATTTTTAATAAAAATATTCGGTAAACACAGCATTGTCGAGTATCAAATAAAAGAGGATTACATATATACATTCAAATATCATTTGACTGCACATCTCCATTTTAGAATACGTAAATTTTATTAACACAGTAAAAAAATCACATGTTTTCAAAAACCGGTGTTATTACCATAATTTATCAATGATAATGCCCATTATTTTTGGACACATTGCTATGTTACGTATTCTATATAGCATTTAGTGTGTTAACAATACGTACCATATAACAACTAGTATGTAAATATACATACGAACTCAAATTATACTTGGTGTAATATACGTTTCAATTAAATATAGTATTATCTTATCATATATAACGTTGAAACTTTTCCATTATGTTCTGTAATGCTTGCAAAAATTACTCTTTACAAAAAAAAAATTCAATATTCTTTACTTGCAATTGATCAATCAATTACGGTATGTATTGATTAGATCAATTGCTTGATCGTAAACCAATTTTCGAGCATTAATAGCCCACAAGAAGTCAAGATGATTAAAGTTTGAATCATTAATTCTATGAATGGAAGCGTCGCTTCTTAACAGTCCATACAGTGACTTAACATCCTACCGAATAAAATTTTAAGCCATTATTAATAATATATTTACAACAGTCAATTTATTGATAATCATTCATATTTGGAAATAATAATTTACCACTGGTGCAGCGAGCCAATCATTGTCAGAATAGAAGAGTGCTATTGGAACATCAATTTTCGTTAAATTGTAATCTGGCGCAGCCGTGCTATTATAAATTTCACGATTTTTTATTGCTCCATAATCGTATTGTTGAAATCGACGTGAAACAATCTCTTGAGCGAGATGAATCATAGTCTTGATGGATGATCCAGCGGGTGTATGACTCAAAATAACCGGTAGCAATGTCTAAATAACATATGAGAATTAACAAACAAGATATTAATAAATAGTGCTACTCTTATTTTTTTAACTTATTTGCCTTATTGAATTGAGCAGCATCGAATCCACAGATAGCAAACATAATATTTTCGCAGATATCTTTCTCGATTGTATTCCATTTGCAGCCGTACTCAGACAGATATTTGATAAACACATTTTGGGGAAGAAACTCATTAACCCCCAAAAAATGCGCCACCAACTGAAACAATTAATAGACATGTCATCCATAAAGATGAAATAATAAACACAACTTTAATTTTACTATTAGCAACAAAAACATTTCTCGCGGTTCGCAAAATATCCACAATATTTTTTTGTAATTTTGAGAATAAAATATGGTACTTGAATATGCATGAAAAATTAATACGAAAGTAATAATAATAGGCAAGTTAAAATAATTGGCAATTACAACATTAACATAGTTATCTCCCGATTAAATATCCATTGAGCATAATTGAAAACTTTGTAATCATAGTTTTATACTCATACAAAATTAATATACCAATAAAATTTTATTTTATATACATAAAATAATGATAATTGAAAAATTATCACTTCGTTATGAAATGTGAAAAAATATATGGCCATTTATAATATACATGTAGTAGTGTATGGTATTTTGTTGGTAGTATTCAAATTTTATACTGACATAATTCGAGTTGAGTGATTGAATTCATACCAAAAGACTGAAATGTTTAATGAATATTAAAATTTGTAAATAACACCATTTAAACCTCAATATCAGAAGCATAAGGCGCTACCCTCCTGATTGGACTCTTTATATTTCCCATAAATGCAACTGGAGCGAAACTGATCATATATTGAATTTTGCTCGCAATATCAGTACGTTCAGAAGCCATAACATATCCCATAGTTGTTCCCATTGAATGACCAATATAAATCAATCTATCTTGTTTTAAATCCGTGATGTAGTTTATTACTGCTGGTAAATCATATATACCCATTTCATGAAAACTGCAAATGCCAAAGGAACACAGGCAAAAAGTTTAGTGGAAATTAATTAAATAATTATTTAACAGAAAAAGTCATCACCTAAAATTCCAAAATTGTGAATCTTTAATTGACCAATGTGTATGGGCTCGTGAATAAGTATTTCCACGTGAATTTCCAAACCATACATCATATCCATTATCATATAATAAATAAGCTGTGTAAATGACACAATAAGGTATAAAAAATCTATGAGATCTAATGCAATAAATTTTTTCAATTATTATAATGGTTTGAAAATGATAAATCAACGAAATACCTAAAGCTTCTCCACGTCCGGAAATCACCCAATCAGCCGAACTTCCGAGAAGTCCATGCTGTAAAAGAACTGTTTGTGAATGAGGTCCGGCGGGGATTCGATGCAATGATAATAAATATCCATCTTCCGTTGTTACAATGTGTGCCTCTGCCGGATAACCATCCCGACTTATCATATCGAGCTAAAATTTTTTTAATGAACATATCTCTGTTGAATGTTCTACTTCCTGCATTAATATATTCATCACTCGCCACGTATTAATGGCAAAAAATATTTAATTGCAATATAATATAAAACTGTGTTCAAGATTTATATTCATTATGATTATTGACAGCCCGATTGAATAATATACATATGTAATTTGATACTTACCGTTGGTAAATCATCGTCAGCATTCTCGTTTGAAAATTCGTTTGTGAACATCATGGAATCAATAATACTGACCAACACTTTGCCATTGCAACCGGCAAAAAGGTATATCAATATGTAACAACCCCAGCATAATTTCATGTTTAGTTTTCTCTGAAATTATATACACTTCAATGGTATATTGATTATGAATAATTAGTGTTTTTATTTGGCTTATTGACTGAACGTTTAACTGCGTAATAAATATCTCCAATGACTTTATTCGTAACTGTTGTGTGTCCATATAACAACAGCGTTTGATTTCGTCACTTAAAAACTCCAACATATATTGTATGATTAAATATTAATGATATTTGAAATATTTAGCGGGAGTGAATAAGCCGGACTACTCAACCAATCATAAATTCAGACCTTTGTACATACTTTCATGAATGTTTATGTCTGACAGAAGTTAGGTTGAGGTAGGTGCTGGTGTATCAAAGTCCCATTAGATCATTACATACTGTATCTATATACTGTATACAAATGATTTCATTCGTCGAAATCGCTGTCAATGTAAACAAATTGTTTCAAAATTGAAGGACAAACTTCTATATATCTCTCATACTCACATATTCAAATTTACTTCAAATGTTTGTTAGAAATGTATGACGTTGAAATTTCAATAATTACTTTTGTATATATTCGGTTGTATAGATTTCAAGCATTCATATACATACATACATATTGAGGTTATGTTTGTTTGCTCCTATATACGATACGTATTTTTTATAACGTTTTTTTGCAGGATTGCATCATTATAGGAATCGTCAATAGCATTATTATCAAATGATATATGTAAATTCATTGCCATAATGGTATAATATTAAATGATGAAAGAGAAAGTATATAAATATATCAAATGGCTACACTTTACTATTGTCATTAAAAAAAATATCAACACTAATGCGTACGTATATATGTATAGTATTTGTGTCATTTAATTGTTTAAATTTGATATTTATTTTTTTTTTTCAAGATGTCATATGACACACGTAGTAATCATGTGCTGAGATAAACAAAAAACAGTTTTGATAATTGAAAAGAGTGCACAGGAATGTTTACATTATGGAAGTTGATGAAATAACTATCAATCCATTTTATATGCTATTGAGGGTCAGTGCATACATACATAAATGAACTCATTTAAAATTAGAAATAATACCATTATCACATTGTGATTTGCAATACGTCAAATGTTAAATAACATTTTTCTTTATTATATATTTGTATAATAATAATAGTATCTGATTTCAGGAAGAATTTAAAGTAAAGTATGACGTGGCATTATCTAAATGTTGGACTATATGTATACCATGCACGGATTGTCTAATTGGATTGAATATAACGGAGAATTTTGTTGGTAATAAAACTATTAATGATTAAAGGTGTATGAACAATTAGGTATATAATAATTAATAAGGGTGATTGTTTATTTTTTTCATTTTCCTTCGATTTCAGACGATCATATATTAAAGCCTCTATCACAATTGCCATATCATTATGTATCGACGGATTCAAAAAATTCAAGAATGTATAAATTCGAAGACGATTGTATACGTTTAATTCAACAAAATGGCGAATTCATTTATCCAAAATCATATAAAATCAAAATATTGAATATTGAAAGAGGTTACAATAAAGATTTTCAAATGTACAATATTGTAATTGTTGACAAATTGTTGAATGAAAAATATATGAGTGCGAGTAAACCAGTTGAAAATAGAATAAAATTGAATCGAATTGTCACATCGTACAAAGAGTAAGTATAATAACAGATAACAAAATTATATAAGTATTCATATATTTCTTTTCTCTGTATTTGAATAAATAAATATATTAAATTTGATGGTTGGTGCAGAGCTCTCAATTTTCTTGAGGAAATCGCCAAGCTTGATCGATGTTCATTGATAGAACTTGAGGCTGATATCAAAACTATTAACACTGATGATTTTCAGTCTGCAAATGAATTGGGTATTGCATTACAAGAGTGGATAAGGCGAAACTGGGCACGTATAATGCGTGCATTTAGCTTGAATGTGCAACGTGATGCCCGTTTTCAAAAGCTTCTTAGCACATCACTTGAAATATTTATCATGCATCAATTGCATGACAAAATATATTCATTATTGAATAATGCATTGGATGACGATGATTTGTATTTGAAGGAAAAGATTGATCAATTGATTGCGATTCGTGTGACACCTGATCAATTGGGTGTTAAAGAAGCTCTCGCTATATCATTACCATGTGCGATTGTGGAATTGGCAACTTTAGATGCTCGTCATGATCCATTAGACAAACTCACGTGTTTAAAAGCCACTTTGGATTTAATAATTGCAGAAATTAAAGGCGCTCTGGCAGATGTTGAAACAAAAATTGATTCATTTGAAGAGAATGATCTAATTGGCATGATAAAAACAATCAAAGTAATACCAACTGATGATTTAATACCATTACTTATTTATGTTATTGTCAAGTCACGACCGAGACGTTTAATTACGGATTTGCATTATATACAAAATTTTCTATGGTCGGTATCGCCACATGACGGATTATCTTATACAATTGTGACATATAAAACAGCAATTGGTGCATTGCAACAGATTCAAGTTGACAATTTGCCATTGAGAAGTCATAAAGTAAAAAATGATTTATCAGTAGATGAAGTTTTAGATTTTGTTAAGATATCAGAGTGTGAAGCGACACCAATTGATCGTCAAGTTCATGAATTGGCGATAATGTTGAAAGAGTGTACGGCAAATGATGCACGTTCCGATTCAAAAAGTCTTCTAAAATAGTTCATGCCACTGTCCATTCTCGTACAAATTTATATTTTTTATAAAATCTATTTCACGATTGATCGATGTGCCTGAAGTGACGCAAAATTATAATGAACCGTGGATGCTTTTATTCACATCGTATGCGTACATATATTTACGTAAAACTTTATAAAAATATAAAAATAAGATATGTGTCATATCAGATTTAAATTGTTATTACAAAAATATTTAAGATGATAGTAAAACAAACATATTACGTAAATACAGTCTTTGTTTTCCTGTTAAATGCAGAAACATTGCTGGTAGATGACTCAGCCACGAATCTACATGATTCTATGATTAAAAAAACGGCCACTCTACGCCATTATATTATCAATACATGTATATTTATACATAAACTAGTTTTTGTTCGTGAAAATATAATTATTTTTGTATTAATATATTGACCCTCTGAATACTGTGTTTGTAAAAATTAAATTGCATTTGCTTTTATTGATGTATTCGTATAATCAGGCTTGATGTGAATCCATAACGAGATTACCATCCTTATCCTTAATGCGAATGCGTCCATTTGAATATCGAGTTTCTTGTGTCCCGTCTGGATAAACAAATTTAACTGTACCATCTGGATATTCGCGTCGCTGTAAATAATAACAAACAATATGTATATGAAAAGTTGATTCTATCACATTTGATAAAATTCTACCGTCGCATTATATCAACTCAATTTAATTCATTACTTTGTGATCAGTTGTGTGTATTTCACGTTGTCCATTGGGTAATGAAAGAATTTTTTCACCATTTGGAAAAGTTTCGGCAATTGTGCCGTCCGGTAATGCCCATTTTTCAATACCATCGGGTTGCATTAATCGAACAGAACCATCGGGAAATGACACTTCAACAACACCGTCCTTTGTTCGTCTCTCTTGTTGTCCACTACAAATAGAAAACGATAATAGAATAGCAATAATAGACAATTTATTCTACCAAAGAATTTTGGGTTAAGAATTTTTAAGGTTTATTCTACTTACTCGGGAAATTCTAATATTTCAAAACCGTCTGGATATGTAGTATGCCATGTTTTAGTTGCAGCGTAAAAATATTTAATACAACCGTCCGGCAATGTTTCACGTACATCACCATTGTAATAAATCATTTTGGTAATTTTACGATCAGGATAAATTCTCTTAACATTTCCATTTGGATACCAATATTCTGTGTGACCATCCGGATGTTTTACTTCGCGAATATTGTGATTTGTTGATAATGTTGATGAAGAATTTATTTTCTTTGGGTTTGGTGAATCACATATTTGGCTGACTTGAATTTCTTCTGGACGTGGCGTCATATCGTCAGGTGGACGCGGTAAAGGACCTTGATGCTCTTTACGAGGCGTTAAATCCGAATCAGATGGACAAATCAATTTCATGCGATTATTTCCATAGTTGATTTTTGTATCCTTCACTTGTGCACTTTCATTCTCAACAGGTGGATCATTTTTTTGATTTTGTTTATTCATCGAAGACGGAGATGAGCATGTTGGCACTTGATCACGCAGTGATTTTATTTTATTGGATGAACAATTTAATTGCTCATAATGATTTTTTATATCCAGTGAATTGGGCGCATTTATTGCGCCATGTGGATGATAATTACTTGATTGACTAGCGTCATTTCGCGGATTAATAATTTCACGAATAAATTGTTGATACGAACTGCGTGTCGATTGTTGTGACTCTAAATGCGCATTCGATCTAATCGGCGCAACTTGTTCCATCTCATCATTTGTTTTAACACCATTACATTGCTCAGAATTGCCACCACTATATGGCAATTCATTTTGATGTTGAAAACCCGTGTCAGTCAATCGTTCAGCAACAAATTCATTGTCGACACTCGTGGACCGCTCTCTCAAATCAATATCTTTTTTAATTTCATAATTGGACGGAGGCATACTCAATTTGTCATTTTTATTGTCCAATATAATTGAAGACTTTTCATAATTACGTTCATGATAACCAATTGAAGCATCTTTAAGTAACGTTTCATACAAATGACGTTTTTTTGAAACACTCTCGTCAGTCGGTTTCACTATTGGCATTTGTGCTGTGACTGAATTATATACAATTGCTTTGCCCGTATCGATATTCAATAGTGAATTGTGATTTGTTGAATTAGAGGAAACCAATGGGTCGGTCGCTTTTTTATGTATAATTTTTGCCGTTTCCGTCTCCTCATCTGAGATTGGAATGTGATTACGTAAAGTGCCTCTCTTACCGTCCAATTGTTTATTTATCTGATGTATAGCTTTAGTATTTGAAGTGACACTTGGACGTTTTAATTTACCATTAACACGCTTAGTTGATTGCAGTTTTTCAATTTCCAATTTTAACTTTGAATTTTCCATTTGAAATACACGTGTTTGACTTCGTTGACGTGCTTGCGCTGCCTGCCAACGACTTTCCTTCTCCGCCATATCCTCTCTCAATTCATCTAATTGTTCATTCAATATTTGAATCTCCTGACGCTCATGCTTTGCTTGTATTGATTTTTCACGTGCATCACGCAAACGACTTTCCAAAGCAGATTTTTCACGTGCCAATCGTTTCTTTTCTTCTTGAAATGTCACATTCATTTGCATACGTTCTCGTTCCAAATTCGCTTCTTTCTCCTTAAATTCACGTTGCAATTGACGATGTGCATCCTGTATTGTTTGTCGTTGTAATGCCAGAGCAGCATTCTCCTTCCTAAATATCTCAATTTCTCTCTCCAATTCTAATAAACGATTTTTTAATAAGTCAGACTTAAATATTGTATCATTTGTCTCGGATAATTTCGGTCCCGTAGATAATTTTGTATTATCAATTGGCGCTAAATCATTTTCACTATTATCTACACTCAATACTTTCGCCATGACATCTTGAATTCCTGAAATTGTAGTATCTTCATCATAATAAGTTCCTTCAGAATCATTGAATACTGAATTTTCGTCGTCTGTACTTTGATCAACAGAATTGCTATCAGAATTTTCAGTATTATCATTTAATTCGCTTGCAATTGTTATTTTATTATTAGTCATAAAATTTGCATTAATGTGATTGTATTGATCCGCTGAAGGATTTATGTGTTTTGATGGATCACTCAATAATCGCTGTTGATTAATTATATCTTCTTTTGATGATAATATTTCAGAATCTGATGATTCTTCACTATCAGATTGATCACTCCAATTTTCTTCATTATCATGAATTGCAATAGATTGTGAATCGGTTGACAACGTTGATGTATCCGTTAAACCAATTGTTTTATATTCATTGAATTCGGCAAATCTAACATGCATCGAGACGTTTGCATCACTTTTACTTTCTGTGTCTATGCAATTGTTATGTAATGAATTGTTGAGTCCATTATGACAATTATTTTCATAATCACATTCGATTTCGGTGCTGCTAGACAAATTGGATTGACGTTCCCCGGGTTCAGAATAATGTGCCTTCACAATTTTATTGTTATTGTGATGATGAAGTTGGTTAGTTTTGTGGTTTATTGGTTGAGCAATTTTTCGCTGAGTATTTTTTGTACCAGATTGAACTACATCATCATTAGTAAATGGACCGGAATCCCATTTAGACATTACTACATCTTTCTGTGCATATGTTTCACGAATTTGCATTACTGATGATTCTGGAAGTTGATTTGATTTCAGTGTGTGCACAATTTCATTTAAAATATTGTCATTGGTGCGTTCATTTGAACGATTTATTGTTTGCTTTTGCGGCGGAAGATTTTTACGAATATTTTTTAACTTTATCGGTGTTGATTGTTGCATAAATGCAATAACAGCACTTGATGTGGAGCAAAAACTCGAATTTTCAGCTTTCTCCTCCAACATTTCAAACATTTTTGTTTCCAACTTTGATGTGTCGAGATCAGAGTGATTTGACTCATCATTCGATATACATTGCTCAATCAATCCATTTGACTTTGAAGGTAAAATTGAAGTAGAAATAGTAGACGGCAATGATCTACTATTGCGAACTGCTTTTTTTGGCAATGCAGCATTCGATAAAATCAGTTTTTGTTGGGCAACATTTGGAATTGTACCCACACTTCTTCGAATCACATTATTACCTTTATTATCATTAGTGTTAACTTTTGATTTTTCAACCACGTTCTTCATCGTGGGTTTTGTCGATTTATTACTCGTTGAATTCATAAATCGCGATGCTGGGCGTAATCTCACGGGTTTTTTTACCTTATGAGAAGTTGAATTGATTCGAAATCGCGCGAGTCCTTCGCCTTTTCGCAAAAATGGTCTTTTAATATGATTTTTCGGTTCCGATTTTGTGTTCACTGTTTCATCATCTCGCAATTTTTCTTCCAATAAAGTTTTAAAATCTTTTTTTGGTGACGGGACAGGTAGTTCATCAATAGGCACACATCTGGTCAATGGTTTATCAGGTTCAAGCGGTTCAATACCCCTCACCGACGATTCGAAACGATTCCTATGAAATCGCTTTGGTGTCTCGTCAATTCCCTCATTTCTATTGTCCATTTGTAACTTATAGTGTGATGGTAAATTTTGATAGTTTGATGAGTCAGAAATTGTTAAATCTGTATCAAAAGCTTTTAGGCATACATTGGGTACATTTAATTGTATACCCAATTGCTCTTCAGAATCATTGAAAATTGGGGAATTAGTTTTTGAACTCATAATTGTTGGTCGGGTAATATTTGGTGTATCCTGAGATTCATCATTGTTCTTCTCTTGATTTGTTTCACCATCTTCAAATGCATCCACGTGCTGGGTGGTTTTCGACACAGACATTTGATCGATTATGGATTCATCGACAATAAGGTCTTTCATAGACAACCCAAGTGCTTCATACATACGCTCTTGTTCTATACTAAGTAATTCACGTTGCTCCTGTTGTTGTTTCAACAATCGTTCCTGTTGATCTATTTGCCATTTCCGTAATTCTTGTAATCGTTCAACGATAGACGCCTCTAGAGCCATAACATAACCTCAATCAATCAATTTTCCGGCACGTTTAACCTCCAACTTCTAAAAGACATATGAATATAATAAATATATTTTCTACTTTACTCCCAATAAATAGATGAATTAGATGTGTGCGATGATATTAACGACATTTATCATGAAACAGTTATGCGGTTGAACAATGATTTTATCCAACTTCTTCAATATGTGAAATAAGTTATCTTTCACACAGTGAATTGTTCATAACTTGTATGTGAATGTATCGTATTGAAGATGGCTTCATTCATAATTTTTAAATACTTACTTTTATAATTGCAATATTATACAAGTCACGAGATCGCGACAAATTATTCTTCGCTGGGTGTCGTGATATAAAACCGTTGTAGACTGTTTATATACGTAGTTTAAATATTTGAAATTGTATGTATATAGACGACACGACATTCGTCACAACAATAAAATAAAATAAGAAAAAATATCTCTTCAAGTGGCGACTGCGGATATTCAACAAACTATAATATTGGTTATACCGACAGAGTAGTGGCAACATTTTGGCGGTATGTATCTGGTTTTGAATTTGTGTAAAAAGCATAGGAAATATCAGACTGATAGATAGAGTTGGAAACAAATGTAAAAATAGTAAAAATTATATCTTTTAATCACTATTAATTAGGTATGAATGAAGGGCATACATTCAACAGACCTGCAATCCACATCTAATATTTATGTTCAACATTATATATTGCAATAAATTATTAGATCTACATCATGTTGCGGTTATATAATTGCGTTTACAGAGCAGGTATGGACTTAATTTCATAAACAAGCGACAACAATGGACGATACGATACATAATTATCATAAAATGGCTATACAACATATAAGTTTGAATTATTGAATGAAATATTGTTGTAGCCCGCGTCAAATAAAATTTCTTGAGTTATTTAATTGCATTCATAGGTGGAATATGAATGAGCAAAATGGTTTGAATTTATCATCAGTGTTTCAAAATAAATCAATATCATTGACCGTTCTATTATTCGTCAGTAAGAAGAGTTGGTAAGTTGAAATAAATGACGGTAGTTTGTACTTATCTATTTAAATATCATAAAATAATTGCCAATTTATTTCAGTTTCTAACAGACAAAACATTTGTTAATAAATCTCAGGCTGTGAAAATTTACTTCTGACTTTATATATTCATTCCATTGCTACTATTATTCAATAAAAATGGTTGAAAGCAGAGGAATCATGTGTGAATGTTACTGAGATTGTCGCCATGTTCAAAAACGATCTCATTCACAAAAATCCAAAAATAAATCATTTCATGCAATTGTGAGTATATCAAATGTTGTATATTTCAAATTCAATTGTTGATTACCATATATTGATATTGGTTTGTCGCGGTTAACAAATCTAAAATCAATATCAATAAATATAATACCCATCGGTATTTCAATTTTTCATATAGTATCTACATT
Organism: Galerucella tenella; assembly: GCA_910591685.1. NCBI lineage: Eukaryota > Metazoa > Arthropoda > Insecta > Coleoptera > Chrysomelidae > Galerucella > Galerucella tenella. The sequence continues at coordinate 6,040 of CAJUYH010006472.1, read as the reverse complement.
GATTTTATTTCGTACACTTTCATTGTATTTACTTCTCACGATCGATTTGATTAATACAGGCTGTACATAAATATATGTGTACATATATAAATTGATTGTCAGATGTCTGAAAAATTTCCTGGACAATAAGTTTATTTCAAATCTTATACACTATACACATCGGAAGCATTAAAAAGATAATATTCTATAGATTGCTCATAAAGTCAGCATCATAAAATAGTGGTCAAACCAGTGGTGCAACATTAAAAGTTTGTGCATGAAAGGAATACAGCCGTTATATGTAAAATAAAAAAAAAATACATCAAAAGAGATATAGTTTGAGATGCTGCACATTTTAGAGGCGGAGTTTATATTGAAATTCAATTCTCCAATAAGGGCGATCATAAAAGGGCTAAAAAAGGACTCGTACTCAAGCTCATGCTGAGAATAAGCAACATAAGTCTATATACTATGTATATATATGTATATCCCTATTCAATATGACCTGTGCACCAACATGGCCGTTCCATCATCACTCAATTGTTATACTTACATACACATACATTTATTTATGCATATATATATATGTGGAACGAAAAAAGTAATAGTAGAGAATTTGATGTTATTGGAACTGAAGCACAGCTGAAGTTTCTCAATGTTCAACAAAAAAAATCGTGATCCAATGACATTTTTCTCGATTCCATAACTACACTTTTCTCACTGTCGAACATTTACATTTTGAGGTTATAAATCTAGATGTCCACAATAATGCCCGTAATAATGACAAGACTATTAAGGTTGTATATCACAAGTACGTTCAAAATGATTTACAATCAGTCGTGCTCTCTTTGATTATAGTTACCATTCACTTTTCCTTTCTAATATATATATATATATATATATATATACATAATTATGTTGAATAATAAAAATCCATCCAACTCCAATATATACAGCTTTCCCGTCAATGTTTATAGGGATTATCGACAAGTTTTTGTAAGTTTATTCGTACATGCACAGTACAACAACGTCTGTGTTCTTACAGTTATGACTGTGATTAGGTATGTATATATATGTGTGACTATATTCTTGTTTTCAATCTTTTTTTCCCCTAAATATCGGCCTCTCACTTATGTACATACACTTACTTGCATCGCATCTCGCCTGAAATTCTCCGCCAAAGCCCGGCCATAAAACGGTCGGTGCGATGCATCAGGGTTTTTTTTTTCTTCCTTCCTCCCAAACGATTACTTTGGCCTACATAGTTTCGCCGTTTATATATTCTGAAAACCCGACGGATAGGGAGAGAACAAGGAAGAATAAATGAGAGAGAAGAAGAGAGAGAGAGAAAAGGATCGTTGATCATAAAATTCAATTTTCAAGATGTTACCTGAATTTCTAGGGATATATATATGTATATATATACAACAACGTGAGTGAAGGAAGTATTCGTTTGGCACAACGGCATATATATATATATATATATATATACAGATAGAGAAAGAGAGGCGGCACGAAAACCAATCCACCCTGGGACACTACTACACCCAAACATCCATGTGATTACCATGCAATAAAATTAATATTGTTCGGATGCAATTGGAAAAGGCTGTGTGAGAATATTGAATCGAATATATATATATATATATATACGGAAGAAAAAGGGATGACGAACCGTTGTAAAGTGTCTTAGAAAATGTGGCATAGTAAGTATTTCCAACGGACTTTAATCTTTTTTATTTTCTTCATTTTTAAACACATTGATGCTTTTTTCTGTTTACTTTGCCGACTTTTTGTTGGTTGGGTTTGTCTTTCTTCACCACGTATTACACCTAAAAACTTTCCTTCCTCTCTGTATTCCCCATCTTCACCTGTCAAATTCCTCTCACTATTTATTTAAACATTGTTTTGTTTTTTTTTTTTTTTCCTTTCAGTTTATTTAATTTTGTCTCAACGAATTTATTGCTATGTGTGAATTGTGGTAGAATTGTGATTCACCATTTCAACTGATTAACTAAAGCTCCCTGGAGTATTGTATAGAGCTTGTGTGTTTATATCTATGGCCACTATCAAAGTTTATTGACACACTTGACTTCATATATATATATATATATATATATATATGTAATCATAGTTCCCATTGGCAATATATATTATTAGGGTGGCACAGGCTTTTAGTTACTAATTATATGTAGAGTTATGAGTACAATACCATTTTGTGTCGTCGTTACCCTGATGTATAATTGTCGTCGACGTTTCCCGCTGGTACCATAATAATATGGATACTTGTGGGAGATATATATATATATATATATATGTAGAGATGTATTATATGTACAGAATATGCGAATATTACCTAACATGAATTCGTTGGAATGTATAAACTCAACTGGTGACAAACGAGTCAAGTCAAATTTCATATTGCCCAAGAGAATCGCAAGTGTACATGTCCCTAAGGTTGGACATTTTAGGATGGGGCTGAAATTATACGAATATTATTTCTATAAATTTAATGTTAAATATATAAGAATTATTGTTTATATTAAGTATATACATATTCGATAGATTATAATGTATTTAGGTTAAAAAAGATACTGTATGTTTTAATGTTTTTGAAATTTCAATTAAGAGATTTCTCTGTGTAAAGTGTAAATTGCAGAGGCATAAAACCGTCGCTCACACGATGATTTAATAAGAATGTTGATAAAGAGACATAGGAATATATATGCATAATACGTAATATTATAAAAATTTCAAGACAATAATAAATGAAAGAAATGTCTCTATGATAAATAAATGAATTTGTAATAAATGTAGAAAAAAAAAATTTTGGCAAATAGACCTGCCAAATACTTTTCATCACATATATAATAATTAATAATCAAATATCAATGATGTTTCTATTGCCAAAATATATATAATGTAATTTCGATGAAATACATAGAATGCAAAGTATTTTTTCAATCGAATGTGTTTGCTTATGATATAAATAGCAGCCCTGTATTCTAACGTACACCAAATTAGTTATCGACTTCTCGTCCGCACAAATATGAGATTTTCTTTCTTTCAATTTATTTGTATACGTATTATATGTGAAAAATATCAAAGCAATGTTTTGTTTCATTGAAATTTATTTACTATTCAGAACTAAGGTCTCAAACGTATTTTTCCATTTCAATTTTGAGATTTTGTTGTTCAGGTGTTGCTAAAATTGTTCAAATTATGTTTTATCATATTTCGTACGTGAAAATGTTATTTGCAATTGGATATTAATGCGTTTTTGAATTATGTTAATTGCATTTGTAAATAGTCTTTGATTCTATTTGAAATGTTTTGTACGACGTTTGGCAGATCTTGAAAAAACTTGAAATCAGTGGGAATTCAAATCGCAATTCTGTCAATGAATCTCACGTATATATCTGTATCTAGCTGCATTCAAACATTGAATCCTACATAGTTCATTCTTAGATATTAGATTCTCAAAAAAAACGATGAGAAATTTTCAATGTATAACCTCATTTAATCTTATTTTTCATCATGTAGCCATAAGAAAGTACTGGTTTCGTCCAATCTTTTAAAGGGTGAAATGTACAATATATTTGCATTTTTTCGCGACACTTAATGGATAAACGAACAAAAAAGTAAATATCGATATCCACTGAAATGTCACGAATAATAATTTTCGACAAAACATAATCTTTATTAAGGTCATGCAAATAAAATTTCGATCTGTGTTCGATTGCTCATTGTTTTCACAGTAAAACTCAGTCGCTATTTGAATTACGGATATCATTTTCATTACTGTGTAACCTTTAAATGAGTCATGAAGATGAAAATGTAGAGGTTATAAATTAAAATGTCATCAATTGTTTTTATTTCTTATTATCCGCAAGATCAAGTGGAAATAAAAAAATAATTGAAAGTATCACATTACTGATTCTTAAGTTTGTCCACGTTTACATTTGATGTATTCTTAGCAATAAATATTCAAAAAGTGATTGAATAATAATTTACCGACATAATCATAAAGATATGGCATTCAAATATTGTACTTGAGTAACGAGAATTTTTTGGAATTCTGCAGACAATAAATAATTTTTTTTTTTCACTTGATAAGTACTTAATTATATTGGAGAGAATGAAAAGTACATTGTGTTCAAGTTTGTCTTTTCCAAAATCTTTCTACACAAATATTGATTAATGCAGTATTATATTTAATCAATTTCATACAAAATACATAAAAAAGATATAAATAATATATGAAGTACTTTAAACAATATGGAATCATAACGATTCAGTAAACGGAAAAGAATTCAAACAAATATAAATGTTTCAATTCAATTGAAATTGACCGTTTTTAAATATTCTTGTTCGTACAACGATGAATATAATGAAGCCCATGCAAAGGAATTGCCGTGAAAAATGATAGAAATTATATAAATTCTGTAATACATTTGAATAAAATATTTTTATAAAATAATTGACCGCATAAAAGACCGATAATCTGTCACCAAATTGAAGATAAAATATCACGTGTATAAATGTGAATCATCGCTTGATATCTTATTTATTATAACTTGGTCGACTTTTCAGATTAGCCTGTGTCTCAATTGTTGACAGGGAAAATTTTGAATATTGAATAATTAAAAAATAAATAAGCCTCATTCACCAGTAGTCAAGTAAATCTATCAAATATATAGCAATAAACAATAATTATTTGTTATTATTTAATTATTTTTAAATGTGTTTTGTCCGGTCTCACGTTCAAGAACATTGGCATTGCATCTTTTAAATTTATTCTCCAAGTAGTATTTACTAAAAAGGAATACAAAAGGATTTGTGAACATTTTGTGACTAATGGAATGGGAAACAAAGAAAGGATATAAATTCAAAGGGCGAAATTAAATCGAGTTCATTTGTATTTTCCACTATTATTGATCAGAAATATAGATATAAACCAAACCGAGTTAAGATGTTAAAACTGATTGAATACAATTGTCACTCGGTCATGGTTAATTGACAATTAAAAAGAAAAGGTATCCAGATATATCAAGTAGATTATGGCAATGAATTCATTCATTATTCGTTGGTAAATTGTTAAGGAATATCTAAACTCAAATTAGGAATATGAATTTATTCAAAATTTCAAACAAAAGAATGACAATGATACAAAATAATACGTATGTATATATAAAGGAAGAGATCTGAGGGAAACATTATATAAGATTAAAAGCTTATCAATAATTACAATAAAAAGAAAACTGTATGTATTAAATACTGCGTATATTTACAGGAACAGACGTGTAGTTTCATTCATAGTGACATTAGTCATCACAATCCTATAGAGAGGATTGTTGTCCGTGCGGATAATTAACGCGTCATTTGCTTCTACGCTACCCGAAAATTCTGGTGATCTGTAGAGTCATAATGCAATAATGACGTAATAATCTTAAAAAAATTAATTAAGGAAATATATTGATGCGGCTATTTGTAAATTATATTTGTGCATTATATTATTAATAATTATTTGTGAATATTTGTATGATATAAATGAACAATGAAAAAGATAATAGAAAAAAATAGATAAAAATGTTACATTTATATTATTGCAGATTTAGGAAGAAATTGAAGGTAAAGGATGGGATGAAAGACGATTGAAATGAGAAAAAAGTAAAACGATGAAATATATTGAAACCCATCAAACGGTTTATGTGTGTCTGTCATGTAATGCGCCCGATCTTATCTCAGTGTATCTGTATACATATATGTATATATGTACGCGCACGAATTTTATTATAGGCAGTATAATAAAAAAATAAAAATCAAAAAACAGCTTTATAAGCCGATCATTAAAGTCTCGACCATCAAAGAAGAGCAAAGGAATGAGAGATGTGTGTCCGGCAATTAATATATACACATCAACCATCGCTATGGAAATGAGATGCGTTCGGACATATATATATATATATCTTTTGATTCTTCCAATTATCATGTTGATTTTTTTTCTCTCCAAGAAATGTGTTTTTTTTTTTTAGTCTTTCTGTATACCTCCAATTTTTTT
>CAJUYH010006471.1:0-20033 GCA_910591685.1 Galerucella tenella | reverse complement strand
CACATAGACAGTCACACGAATATTAGAAAGGGTAATCATAATTATAAAAAAATATTAACCCAGATTGTCCGCAATTGTTTCATTAGTTTCAGATAATTTACGGGTAGCGGATATTTAATGTTCATATTTTAAAAAACTCCGAAACCATCCAGTCATAGATAATACAGGGTGTCTCAAAAGTAATATGAAATTTTCTTGAGGCCTAAAGATCGTTTCAACGAGACATCTCGTGGTTGTGACGCCAAGAGAACGAGGTTACATTCATTCTTCTTTTTTTGTGTTTCATTTTGTCTTATCTTTTTTGTCACAAATTTCTAAATAATGTTGCCGTAAACTTAGGTACAGCTGTTCAAGCTGTAAATTTCAGTTTCTATAAACCAATAGGTGGACAATGGACGTCGCAACATGATAAATATGTTACTATTTTAAATTTTTAAGTTGCCTAAAGAGCATAAATCTTACGTGGGTCACACTGTATAAGGACGTAAATAATAGAGAAAGAAAAGAGGACTGAATATAGTTCAAAACATCCATGACATCTATCAAACTCTCTCAGCTCGTGATGTAACAGTCTGTCTTATCTGGCTCCCATCTCACATTGGAATTACTGGCAATGAAAACGCTGACCATCATGCTAAAGAAGCCTCTTCTTCCATCACTACAACAACGTTCCAGCTCCCAGATGACATGAAACTATCATTCAAAAAGTCCGTCAAGGAGTCCTGGCAAAATTTTTGGCACAACAGCAAAACAGCCCTTTACGATATACAACCATTAATCGGCTGTCTTTCCTTGGATTTCTTAACCAGGAGAGAAGTTGCTGCCATTAGACGATTGCGGATCAACCATACCAGATACACACATGGTTACTTGATGTCTTCTGAAAACCTTCCCGTCTGCCGTCACTGCAATAGTGCTTTAACCGTTAAACATATTCTCACAGACTGCCAGAAATACACCATTACCTCGACCATTACATATAAGCGCCTAGACCTAAGACCAAACACGAGAGAGCTTTTAAACTGCACCGCTGAAATCCCAAAAACATTGAAATTCCTCAAAACAACTAACCTCTACTACAAAATATGAACTATATTGATATTTTACATATTTTATGTTTTAAGGGGCATCTACCAAATTCGACCTTGCACAATTATGTTTTGTATATTTTTTTGTTTCCCTACGTCCTCACGTTTAAGTTCACATAACGAAAATTTTATTAGAAATATGGAAGCTCCGCAACATGTAGGTAGCCAAGCGGTCCAATCGGATTTTGGTTCACGTATTACTCTATAAGCTTCGTCAGTACTGAACTGGGAGACCGGCGAGCGTTGTATCAACAATGGAACGGCACGCGACTACCGAAGCAGAGAGACAATGTCAGTCATAGAAGGATAGAAAAGCGAGAGATGGATTTTTATCCGATATTTTAGTGGTAGCAACCGAATTTCAATAAGGAATTGTACGGTCATAAGTAATTTAAGGATTCTGAGATTTTTATATAGTATTCATAAAGCTTCAAATTAGACTTCTTATCAATTAGTTTTTCCATTTAATCCATATTTAATTGTTTACAAGGGCTCAAACTTTGCTTAATATGTGTAATTACCTCATGATTCGTATTTTTTTCAACAAAATTTGGTTAGCATTTCAAAGTTTTTATTCGATGAGAACTCTAAATTCAACATTAATCTACATGATATATTTTTTTCTTAATTTTCAATACATCCATTACCTCAAAATTCTTTGCCAAAAATACTTCGATATTTTGTCAAATCGCTGCCGATAGATTCCCCTTAAGATAGTGTATGTATTTATAAATGTCTTTTGTATAGTGCCAATGGCCATAGTTGTCGAGGCACTACTCGATTATTGGATGAACAGACTATAACATTAATTTATTTTAATGTTTAAGGTGTATTTTAGGCAAATTTATTAATATTTTCAATCTTTTTGATGTCTATATGTCCCAAAACGAAGTAGATTAGTTATAAAATGGAGAAATTGTCTTTTGATGTCGATTCGGGAATTAAGAATTCGTCTTGTATCTCGACTAAAAAGATGTTCAAAGTTGCGTACGAAATTAATTTGGATGTAGTTCCTGATTGTTCAGGTATAATCTTGGATTCCTTAGTATGTTATTTTGCCAGAATTTAAAATTACATTATATATAAATATATATTCGTACTGAACATCAAAGAATATTTGGGTAATGACTTTGTGAGTTTCTTCGAACAGTTTTCTGGCAAAAATTACGTTTATCAAGTGCAAAATCCACTAGATTCCTATTATTATTTAATTTGTTGTTATTTTTACCATTTGTTTTTAAAAAAGAAAAAATGAAAGCAACTTGGACCTAAAAAATCTATTGTACCCCCTTAATTCTACTTAGTTTCTGAGGAGAGTCTCAGAAACTAGTAGTTCCTTTAGTACTATTTCCCGGAGGAATTTTAGGATGTCTGCAGGCTTCAACTTAAATGTTCCTCTTCTATCCAGTATTCTCCCAGGTGCTGTGCTCTAGGATTCTGAAGTGCTGTGCAGTTGGAAAGTACTGAAGTGCTGTGCAGTTGGAAAGTATGTGGATGGAGGTTTCTTCTTCCATGCCACAAAATCTGCATTCTTCTTCCTCCACTATTTTGAGCAGTTTTACTTTGACTTATGCATTCATTTGATCTTAACAGGTTGTAGTCACCCAGAAGAGTCTTTGATTGTATAAGCCCTACTAGATCTTTCCAATGGTCTTCTTTTGATCTGATCTTCTCTTTTTCTCGGCTTTACCTATTTCTTCCAATATTACATTGGAGCTCATTCCGCAAAAGGGTTCAGGCCCCCAGAAGGGTATTTCAGTCCCCCTCTTTGCTATTTCATCTGCTATTTCATTTCCTTCTATTCCAGTGTGTCCTGGAATCCATAGTAAGGTGACTATATTATTCTCGCTTAGTTCATTCAGTTCGTCTAGGCATTCCCACAACTGATTACACAAGAACTCAGTGCTTTAATCTATCCGACATTATGATAATCATTTGTCTTCTGTATCCTTTATCAATATTGAACGGGGCGAACTTTCCAAGTATGATAATGGTATTTGGATCCCATTCATTCTTGTTGCTTAATTCCGTAACGTAACCTCAGTATATCTTCATTTCTTTCGAATATTTTCACTACATTATTTTCCTTTGTGTTCATTTTTGCGTTGATTTAGAAGACGCTACTCAGAGTCGATTGTGTGTTTTTTTTTGGAACTATTTAATCGGACATTCCGCGACAAGTTCGACCAAGTTTCGATGATGATTTTGAGTCCATATTAGGTCGTCAATTTATGGGCGGGTTTCTTGGGAGTGAAAAACAAGTGTCGGTTAGTAGTACCAAGAAAAAAAAAGCAACTGACGACCGGCAGAAGAATTCGCCGATAATGACGGTAAAGGATGTGAAACGGATAAAAAAAAGAATTGACCTCACTTGCAGAAAAGATGTGAGAAATTTTCGCTACATAAAATTACAATAAATAAAGTTCTTTTGAAAGGGTGCGATTGTTTTTGGGAACGAAATCAAATATGGCATTTTTCGGATTTTATTTATGACCACACCGCTGCAAAGGAAAATTATTGCTCAATCCAACAATGGTTAGGTTAAGTGTGCAGTAAGTGGGTCTATAAGGCCCTCGAGCCTATTGTGGCTCACACCTATTCAGATTTCACCAAACAAATTCAGCTTCTTAACAAAACCGATTAGTATATTTGGTGAATGATATTTCAGGTTCGAGGGCGAGAGGGAGACCCTGTCAAACATCAGGGGGTCTATTCACCAAGAGTGAGAACTCCTACGAGAGTACACACTTATAAAGTGCGCATGCGGGCTATATAATAATTTGCAATTTCGAGAGAGCTCGCATGCGCACTTTATTAAGTGTGTACTCTCGTAGGAGCTCTCACTGTTAGTGAATAGACCCCCCAGATAGCTGCGGCACAAATTATATGCTCTGCTGTTTCATCATCTTCCAGACAAAGACGGCAAGTCGGATCTTCCGACAGTCCATGTTTTAACATAGGATGATTCAGAGTTAGACAACGTAGGTCATGCCTAAATTTGTTTGGAGACATTCTTCGAAAGATGTATAAAAACCTTTGAATGAACCAATCTTGGTAAATGATGCCAGAAGTCTAAAGCTCTTCTTGCTGTCCAGGTATTTAGTGTAGCCAATTAGACATTCGATGGAGCGTTCTCGAATCTGGGTAGTTGGTAGTAAGAGAAGGTCCATGTTACCTTTGTTGGTATGTGGTTTGTCAATGGCATTTAAGTGACAAGTCTCAAAGGACTTGTTGCTCTTGGGAGCGCCAGAGCGAGCAGTCACAGAGTGATATGCTGAAACCGGAGTAGCTTCAACCAACAAGCGAGATACAGAAGCCGGAGTAGCTTCAACCAACGAGCGAGATACTGAAGCCGGAGTAGCTTCAACCAAAGAGCGAGATACTAAAGCCGGAGTAGCTTAAACCAACGAGCGAGATACTGAAGCCGGAGTAGTCTTTTTTGGCAGTCTAAAACCAATTTCGACGTTACACGGTGAGAGCTAAGTGCTTTCAAAGCCGCTGTCCCGAGAAAATTTTTATTGTTCTATGCATTGCTCCAATCTCTCCACACATGAAACAATGGCGTGAATTTCCGCCTGAAATACAGTTGCACAGGATCCTAGAGATGATGAAATTTCTGTCCTAGGTATGCGCCCGCGCCCGTATACACCTGCACCAGGACCTGAGGGTGTTTTTGAGCCGTCTGTGTACTATCCTTACGGAGGACCTATTGGAATTAGGACGATGTAAGGCAGGTCGTAGTTTACTGTTGGAGGCATTGTGTCAGAGGTCATTACCAAAATACTGTGACTTTCAGTGTTCACTAGCATTATGCTTCGTCCTGTATAAGCCTGATTTGTGCATTTAGAAATATGCGCAATTCTGTATGTTGTCCATCCAGCCTCTCTTTCCAAAAATATATGGGGAGGAAGTAGGACCAGAAGGATTTCCATGGCTGTTGACGGTGTGAGCTGATATAGCACCAGTAATTGAGGTAGTTTACGCGCAGTGAAAGTATACAAGCTAAGACTCCGCTGTCCGTCCGTCTGTCACCAGGCTGTATCTCATGAGCCGTGATAGTTAGATAGTTGAAATTTTGCGTTTAAAAAGAAATTAACTGATTTTCCATGTACCTCCATGACTGAAATAAGTAAAAAACTTACAGTAAACAAACACTGGTCATAGATAGTGACATCATTCAAGGCACGGGAAATCAACAACGTTTAAATAAATTATTTCGTAATAATATTGTTTATTTATTTAAAGCAAATTAGACGCATATAAATATAATGTTACTTGGATTGGCAAATGAAATCGGCGTTTTCCTGTTAAGATCTTGAAAATTTTACCACATTCATCTTTAATAATAATCATCTCCGTTTCAACACACCCACATGCCGCCGGCGCAGCTACGCCATTGGTCGAAACCTCTGGCAGTCTTTATAAGGTTATTTTTTATTGGACGCTAAAAATGACTCAGTGTACAACTAATTTGTTTAACAAAATAGTTAAGCTATTTTTAATTGATTAAAATGACCATTATTATGGAGTACGTCGCATGGATTTATGAGATCATTTTTTAAGAAAACTTTTGTCGAGTTTAATATACGGGGGGTTGTATTTAAAATAGGAAAGATGGTATTGGCCACTGTCACACGATACACCCTATATAGCGTTTTTCCCAATTATCACTCAACAAGCGCAAGTGTCTGTGTGTAGGAAACCTGAAAGCTCACGTTTACTTTACAGCCAACATACATAGATATTGGCTTAACACCCCCGAGGGGGTAGCGCCGCTTTTAAAAGCTCTCTAAATCCTTTTTTTTGGGTGGATCAATCCCCTTTTCTTCCTTTATTTCCTTATATTTTTTCGGCAATCTGACGCCATTTCTTCCTATCTTTTGTTCTTCCTTCCACTGCCTTATTCCTATGCTATTGAGGTCACTTATAACTTCCTGTAACCACGTAGCTTTAGGTCTTCATCTCTTCCGCTTATAACAAGGTTTCCATTCCATCATTGCAAATATTGTTGACTTTGTACCTGCCCTCCATATGTGTCCCAACCATTTTATCCTCTGTTCCTTAATTTTTTGCACTATATCTTTTCCTATTTCATGTGCCAATTCTACGTTTGTTCGTTTTTTATATTCATCTCCAACTTTTTTCATTCCTAATATCATTCTCAATATCTTACGCTCTTGTATTCTCAAATCTCCCTGATGTTTTTTCGTCATTGTTAATGTTTCTGATCCATACATCCATATAATTGTTTTATATACCCTCATTTTCGTCTTCTTACTTATTAGTTTGCTTCTTAACAGCTTTTTATTGGTATGGAATGCTCTATTTGTGGCTGCTTTTCTTTCTTTTATTTCGGTTCCTTTGTCTCCGTCATTAGATATTGTTATACCCAAGTATTTCATTTTATCTACCTTTTGAAAATTATAATTTCCAATCTATAATCGTATATTCAAGTTATATTGCGGACTATGACGGTATCGTGTCGAATTACAGTCGAACAAAAAGCCGACAACTTTAAGTTCGCACAATATCTATTAAGTCAAGTATACACTAAACATTTTTGCTCAATCACCTTCGCGCACGCACACTAAGACTCGGAATTAAACCCCGTATTTTCGAAATCTATTTACGTTAACACATTTTCCGTGTGTGTATATATATATATATATATATATTTATATCGGTTGAATAACATTTTGGAGGAGGAATCAAAGTAGGCGACCGACAGGAAGCCGTCGGTCGTCTCTATAACGAGCACTAATAAATCCGTGGTGATAGCATTTCAAATAATATATAATCCAAAAGAAAATTGGGTGTTATTATGTATTTTTTTCTTAAAGAATGTAATCAAGTCGTACAAGAGAATAATAAATCACTCGAAGCTAAATCGGGGATGTAAATAGGTTTGTGGTGAGAGAGTGTATTGTGGCTCAGACATAATCGTATTTCTCCAAACAAATTCTCAACAAAATTGAAATAAAATGTTTGGGGAGATGACCATCGGCCTTTTATCCAAATTTCTAGCATTCGCTTCATTATTTTAATAGTGCTTTTGTTTTACATCCGGTGCAAATGAAATCTGAATTGAGTGAAGTTTACTTGGGATATGCCAAACAAGAGACTCTTGATTTGGGTTTTCCATACAAAGACAGCACGTCGTATCTTCCAGTTCAGTGAATATGTATCACCCAAGTTGCCTCCCGATGTCTTCCTGAGGAGAATTGACATCAGAGTACCGGCCTATGCAAAAGAGAGTACAGGGTTATTCATTATAAATTACCCACCCCCTATCATCCTTATTATTATTGCAGGATGATTATGAGTTAACACTTTTTCTGTTATTACACGACCACCAGAATCACCGATTGTCCGAAAATATGCGTTACACTTTCTATTCACACACACCCACTTAATTTCTCCAGATGTTAACTTTTTGCTGCTTTGATTAAATTTGTGCTGTTCTACAATTAATAATATTTTCCCACGTTGACTTGATACTTCGCGAATCGACATGTTTATAGAGCTGCTCTTAACCCTCCCAATTACGAAATAAAACTAACTCATTCATAAATATCAAACCCGAAACAAAATTCTTTCTAGTAAGTACTTCAGGAAAACCCAATTTAACAATAATACCTGTTCCTATAGATGGGATGGTAATTTGAACAGGTAAATTTTTCAATCGAGCACGAGTTAGGTATACAGATTATTGAGACCTTTAATCTTGTACCTTTTAAGGGATTAGTGGGCACGAGTTGGGATGCGTCCTAAGAAAGTGCGCCCAGTTCAATATTGATAAAGGATACAGAAGACAAAGGATTATCATAATGTCGGATAGTCAAGCAGCCATTAAAGCACTGAGCTCTTGTGTAATCAGTTCTAAAATGGTGTGGGAATGCCTAGACAAACTCAATGAACTAAGCGAGAACAATATAGTCACTTTACTATGGATTCCAGGACACACTGGAATAGAAGGAAATGAAGGTAAAGCCGAGAAAAAGAGAAGATCTGACCATTGGAAAGATCTAGTAGGGCTTATACAATCAAAGGCTCTTCTGGGTGACTAAAAACTGTTGAGATCAAATGAATGCATAAGTCAAAGTAAAACTGCGCTAAGGGATCCTAACGGAACATTGTCGCCTGAATGGGCACTTGAAAAAGCTCAAAATAGTGGAGGAAGAAGAATGCAGCTTTTATGGCAAGGAAAAAGAAACTTCCATCCACATACTTTCCAACTGCACAGCACTTCAGAATCCCAGAGCACACCATCTGGGAGATTACTGGATAGAAGAGGAACATTTACCTGAAGTTGAATTTGTAAAAAAAATATTTTGCGACATGAAAAATAAAATAAAATAAAATAGTGTCTTAATATCTTCGTATAAACACATTCTTGATTATTCGCTCAAGTAAATCATCTACAGATGCTGGCTGACTGGCATATCCCCATAAACAAAAGTTCAGAGGGGTTAAATTCCAACATTGTGACTCATCTACCTATCTACAGAGAAAGAAATTATTCGTTTAAAGTTATAAGGTGTATCTGTATCTGTAGAGTGGGGAGGGTGAGTGTGTAGGCTCACAGCACTTAGGCCACATGTGACCCATTGTACATCCTCTCGAGGAGTTGTCCTCCTAGGTCATTGTCCATCCTGTCCTTCTCAGGAAGGTGGACAGGTCACTAGGAGACATCTCCTTTATATCGGCAGGTGTAGGCCAAGACTCACCGAACACACACTCTCTTATTGACGATAACTCCGGACACTCGCATAAGACATGCCTGACAGTTTCATCTTCCTGTTCACACATCCTGCATAGAGGTGTGTCCACTAACCCCATAGTATGGAGGTGTTTCCTTAGTTGACAGTGACCAGTCAAAAATCCTACTGTTAAACGTAGGTTTTTCCTGGTCATCGCCAAATATTTCTTCAGCGCCAGCTTTCCAGGGTCGCCCAGGGTGATCCTGGCAAGACTGCATCCTTTGATTCCATCCCATCTATTAAGGGATTGAGCATGGGTGTAACGTTTGGCTAGTTCCGCAATTGTCGAAGTCGTTAGGCCGTAGGTGTCACTGGGTCCTAGAAGTTTTAGTCCAGCGGCGTCCCTGGCTAAAGAATCAGCAGTGCGATTTCCTTTACTCCTGTCGTGCCCTTTAACCCACCTCAGGATAATATTGTTATCTGCCGAGGCGTCAGCTAAATCTTGGTGGCACTCTAGTACTAGCCTAGATATAACACGTTGTCTGTTCAAGGCTAATAGGGCTTGTCTACTATCAGTGCAGATTGTTATGTTTTTTCCAGAAATTCCTCTTCTGGTTAGTTCTTTTGTGGCAATTGAGATACAAGCCAGTTCTGTTTGAACCACGCTGGTATTGTTTCCCATTCCCCACTTAATCTTGAGGCTCAGTGCTCTCGAGTAAACTCCACATCCTGAGCCTTCTTTCATTTTTGAACCATCTGTATAAATGCGTATTGCATTTGCAGCGTCTGGCTCTGTGTTCTGTTTTATTTGAATTTTGTAGGGTTTGTTAAACAGAAAACTGGGTTCAATTGCATCGTTGGCTGCCTGCAGCAGAGGTAGCGCAGTGAGCGCTTCCTGCCATAGGCTCAACCTCAATTGGCCCACTCCTACTTCGGGGTTTACACCAGCCGTGCGCAATCGTACCATGGCCATTAACGCAACCTCCTTGACGTGCAGGTCCAGAGGGGTCAGACCAGTAATTAGTTCCATTGCTGCGGTTGGTGTTGTTCTCATGGCTCCTGTGATGTTCAGACAAGCCATTCGCTGTATTTGATATAATTTTTGGATGGCCGTTGCTTGTAGAACTTTCGGTCCCCATGCAATTGCTCCATACGTTAACATGGCATACGTTATTGCAGTGTAGATCCAGGTGACCACACGGGGTGACAGACCCCATGTGCGTCCCACTGTCCTCCGACACTGCTCATAAGCCACATATGCTCTTTTTGCTCTGTTGTGTAGATGAGAGTTCCATGTTAGTTTCCTGTCGAGGGTAATACCAAGGTATTTCACCTCTTCCGAAAAGTTTAGTTTGCTTTTGAAGATTTCGGGAGGTTTCAAACCCGAGGTGTATTTTTGACGAGTTTTTTAAATTTTTCATGGAAGTTTTCATTGAAATAATTTACCTCTCACCTCTACAACTAAATCGTCAATATAGCTTAGCTAGAGAACTAAATAATCTTTTCAACTTGGCCAAGAGTTGATGATACTCCTCCTTAAGGACTCCCTTTTACTTTATTTATAAAATCTATTGACCTCTAAGGTAGATCCGTTCCTTCCTCTACTTCCCTCTATCTATAAAAAACATTTTCTTTTAATCTCCTCTATAGTTTCCAAACATTTCTTCCACCTATACTGGCTACTACAAAAGGTCAACTCACCGAAAAATATTTATAAACAGTTTATTAAAACAATAAAATTGCATCTAACTGGGTTAACTTTTTTTTGTTCAGTTATAAGCAGGTTAATTGGCCAAATCTACAAATTTTCAACGCTAATTATTATTTGAAGGTGAACTACACAACTTTTATAAATTGAATGTTTTTTTTCTGTACCGTGAATCATACAAAAACAACTCTTTACGGTCGAATCTAACCGCCCACAATGTTAACCAAATTTCCTCGGTCCATCGACCAATAAGAATTTTTTTTCTGGGAGTCACAAGGTATTTTTTTAACATGGCTACCCTGCCTTTGATTTTTGACATAGCTACTCATGTTAGAATGGGTTCTAACCAGTACCCAGACAGATCCCAAGGGAATGCCTACCAAACAAACCCATCTCAAACTCGCCGTTCCTACTGCCTTGGAATCACTTCCCCAGAATACTTTAGGAAGGGTGGCGATCCCTCATTCACTCTCCGTCATCTTCTCCCACCACTCACTCGCCATATCGAGTACTAATCTTCCCCTAATTAGGCTCTCCACTAGGCCAATCACCTCCATCCAATCCTTCTCCCCCTTAAACAATATCTTCACCAAGTTATCCCAATACAGCGCCTCCCCTAGTTTCTTCTCCAACTTCTTCAACACTTCCTCATTCTTCCAGCAGTGTTGCCACTGCTGCCACGTACGGGGTAGATCTGCCCCTTTTAAAAAATATCTCACTCCCACGCTCCCCTCAACAAAATTTATAAATAAATATATATTTAATAAAATAATCATAAAAATTAATCTTCTCACAAAAATATGTTTGCTCAAAGAAAAATATAGAAATATATTTTATTCTTTATTTATGTTGAAGGAAATTGAAAATAGAATTTCTTCATTAAAATACTAATGAAATTGATTCTAAATTCATATATATCTAGTTCTATAATAATACTCGATAAAACTAATTGTCAAACATTAGACGACCTTAATTAAGTGTAGATAAGATTTGATATGTCAATCTTATAGGAAGTGGTTAAAGGAAATTCAAACCTCTAGGATGGAATACATATTATTTCGATATCATCACATTCTAATCTACATTTTTGCTTCGTAACCTAAAAAATGATAGACAAACTAATTCTTTGTACAGGGTTTTTCAGTATTAAAGACCTTTAGCTCCTATAGATTGGCAAATTTATCTGAAGCTACTGACAATACCAACGCCACTGGATAAATCAATATCAGTCAATTGACGAAGTGAGAGGGAAGAACACACGCACGCGCTTCCCAGCTTTCGATGAAAATCACCAATTATGTCATTCGGAGGGTGTGATAATTATGGTTTTCGTACAACGCTGCCAGAGCTTGAAGAAGCCCGTAACAAATTTGGAAAACTGCTCATCTTTTAACATTCATAAATTGAAAAAATAATGTTAATAGAAAAAATCCAAGGAAACAAGCACATTAAATAATTAAATAATTTAATCATATTGTTAATATTGTTAATAATAAAAAGTATCTTTATTGTTTATTATCGCTGCATACTTAGCACTTTAGCTTTTCCATTGTTAAACGTGGCAATATCGAATGTTTTCGACTGCATTCCTTTCACAACTTCAGATAAACTTGCCAAAGTATTAAGTACCTATAAAAATATATTTATATACAGGGTGTCTCTTTATATCCTTATAACTTCCAAACGGTTCAAGATAATGAGAAGTTGTACAGTTATACTGTATTTTTGTTAGCGACATCGACGAGAGGCATAGATCACATTTTGGTGGACCAAAAAAACATTGGGATCTCCTTAGTTATGTCTAATATACAGGGTGTACCAATCTTACGACAAACTTCGGTATATGGGTTATTTTAAGAGATATCAAAAAATAACTCTGTTTTTATAAACTTTGGGTATAGGGAATGCTTGACAAAAATTAAAGTTACATAACCGAAGATTCTATTTTTGCTATAAAATACAGGGTGTTCCATTTGAAATAAGAAAGAAAATGACAGGTTCGAGTTTCCGTTCACCCTGTATACAAGAAAGAATATAATTGAAATTTAATAGGATACGAAGATATTGCATCATATTACAAAACTCTGTTTGGCAAAATAAATTTTTTTTTCTTCAACGTACAACAAGCTACAGAGCGTTGATTTACCTACGATTTTCACATAAACGTGTCCATATCTTTCGAAGGACTCTGTCTAACGTGGCAAAACCTCATATCAAAAGCTTCAAACAAATGTAACCAATCCGAATTCGGTATAATATACAGGGGTTCCCATTTGAAAAATCATATGTTAGGTTTGTAACGGAGTTATGCAGCACTCTGTATAGTTCGATATAATTTCAAAATATGGACATTCAGCCCATCTACTATTTTTGTTGATAACATTTTTTGATATCTCTTTAAATAACCCATATACCGAAGTTTGTCGTAAGGTTGGTACACCCTGTATGAACAAATGGACACCACTGCTCAAAATTACAAATTCAAGCCTTCTTTTAAAGGTGTGTCGAATTCGTGACACTCGGTAGAAGAAATATGTTCGTTAGCCTCGGGTGTTGATTATGTATTACCTAGATTTGTTTCTAAATTCTCGGATTTCATATAAAAATACAAGTAATGACAGATAAGGTTAGTATGAGGGAAAGTGTGAATAGGTTTTTATTTTTTAAATTAGATTCAATAACATAAATTTCATTATTTTTAGTGAAAGTGATGAGGAAATCGAGTCTATTTTTGTAAGAGTTAATGGGATTGGACGAGAATTAACTGTGCTTTCTTCCGTCTTCTTTATGAATTACGAGTTTCATAAATCAGATTTTGGTGTGACATTTTTTGGTAATATTTTCCAGCGTTTTGTCAACTTTCTAGACTGGTACAGTAACATTTGTTAAATCGGCAACAGAAATACATTATATGTGAACATTTCAACTGTCTAATTGTAACGGTTCATGAGACAGTCTGGTAGCAGACATACGGAGAGCGAAGTCTTAGTAATAATGTCCGTTTTTTATCCTTTATAATCCCAAATTTGAGTGAAACTGTGCCCAATGTGACGCCTATGTATTAGTTATTTTCTTATTTACGTGCCAATTGAAGCAAAATGCAATAAAAATTGTAAAATTTATTACGAATACGTGCAGTTTTCTCGATAGATAATAATAATTACGACTTAAATTGAGGTTAGACATATGAAGAAATAAATTAGACAGTTTTTTTTTTAATATCTTGTAAGAAATATAAAACTAGAGGTGTGCGTATTCATAAATTTACTGATTTTTTTAACTACATGATTATTTTCAATTTTTTACTTTAAAAATAAGCAAAGAAAAAAATTATATCCATTTTTTATTTTTAATAAATAATAATAAAGTTAATATTTTACGAGGGTGTATTGATATCTAGTTAGTTCCATGCATAAACAAAATATTGCGTTACCATAGCAACGAACAAAAAGGTAGAACGTGTCGCGGGACACACGGTAGGAAATTTAGTTCCTTTAAAGCAAAAATTATGTAATACATCTTACGTTACAGATAAACAATTTCCATATTCCTCGGTGGTCGAGTAGTAAGCAAACCAGACTCTCACGCGGTAGACCCGGGTTCGATTCCCCGTGAAAAATTTTGTTTTTATTGTTAATTTTATTTTTAAATAATTATTCTGCTTGATATTAATAACGACAACAGGTAGACGTTTGAAATATTTAGCAGAATATTCATTATTATAGATAATGGTACGGTACCCTTCATGAGGGAGTCCGACTGGCAACATCTACTTATAACAGCATCGTATATTTATAAAGGGAAACCGTACCATTATACAAATTGGACATTCAAGAACTGTACGTTTACCACAAAATTAGTGGAAACATAAAATTGAATTTTTAATTTGAAGTTATATTACAGTTTATAGAAATTTTTATTTTCTAGATTTTTTCTTAAGTGGGTCGTAGAAAAAATATGCTGTTCGACTCGTGTGGATTGTCCATATCGCACTTGAACGATTGAAACTTCGTCCTCGTACGATATGGCCATCATATCCACACTAGTTGCACAAACTACTATTTCTATCAAAATATGCATTACATTTAAAAACAGCCTGCCAAATGTCAAATCAATTTATCTATCCATGTTAAAGTTATCGAATTAAAACATTCAAGTTTTCAAAATTTCAACACCCTGTATTTCGAAAAGTAAATGTGCTAGACCCCTTAATCCTCTTATCATTTTGTCCAATTTTACGAGAGGAATCTACATGCAAACGTTGTAATTACCCTTAACGTTCGAGATGCTTATACCATTTTTTGCGCGATCGTATTGAAATAAATTCCGAATAAAATAATTTAAATTTTTTCGAAATGAACGAAATGTCAAGAGTGACATTTATACTTCTCGATCAGTTTAAAATATATTTTGCAAAATAAACCAAAAAGATCAATCGCGCAAAAAAAAATTATGGAAATAATAGTAAAAATTTATCCGAACAAATTCAAGTAGATCACCAGCACTGCGAATACCAGCTTTGCATAGAATTTTAATTGAGCATCGGTGGTTCAGTGGTAGAATGCTCGCCTTCCACGCGGGCGGCCGGGTTCGATTCCCGGCCGAAGCATATGAATCGCTGCTTCGTAAAGGAGAGAGAGACTCAGGAGAGAGCACACGCACGCAAGCAAGGCACATAACAAAGCAACGTAACATAACAACGGTCAGATCTTTTGCGTCGCGACCCCCGGTCGCTCAAACATAACCTGACGTAAAGAACTAAAGTTCCAATAAATTATTTTGACATTGAAATTTTGTTTGGTTCTATAGTAGGCTAAGAATTTTCCAATATACATAATATGTAGATAACAATATCTCAACGAATTCGGATATTTTCAAGTTAAATTAAAATTTTTACGAATATCGGTTTTTAATTTGAGATAGGAAGAAAAAAAACTGGCGCCTAGTCTGTAATATACGAAAAACCTCGTCCGTCTTGGTTTTATCAACACTCGAGAAATTTTCAATAAATCCTTTCTAAAAATACTCTCTGAACACATATTATAGAAAATCCGTCTACAAACATTGCCTCCACACCGTGTGTTATTTTTAACTTGGACGTAAAATGAAGATTCACCATTTAGAATAGCGTGAAGAAGTTTATAATGTGTACTATTACAAATTTGGATTCACCCTGCGAAAAAATCCAATAATCTAAAGTGAGGTGACTTTGTTGAACACTCAAATCTCTCGCCCAATCAATCAAGATATCTTTTCTGAGATATACCTATTTTTTGTTACCTTTAATTTGACTAGCTGTAAAAATTAAATTCACTTAGCTACGCCACTGTGGAATTAATTCCAGGTAGGTGGGTCCTTCAAGATCCCTCAGCTAAAATTTCAGCTGAATATTCACATTATTATGGTCTGTACATTTTTTTTTAATCAATAAATACCTTTTCTGGAAACCCACATACCTCAATTTAGAGTTACCTTTTTATTTTCTAAAATTCTGATGGTACCAGTTATTTTTCCAAAACCATAATTTCTCAATTTTCAATGTTATCCTGGACAAAAAGCTACAAGTTATAGCTCTAGCACACTTTTTGTCTTTCCCATATAACACCAATCCATATTTTTACCTATAACACCTGAAGTATTATTTGTAGACAAATGTACTCTATGCCAATCCATTTGGCGTTAAAATTACTAGACAGAGAAATATTTTCGCCATATTTGCTGTTATATTTTTCGAGATACAGCGCGTCAAAGTCGACTTTTACTTTTCTTTATATATTTTAACTACCCTCAAATTTGACAACCTGTAAAAATCAAATTCCTTTGATTACGATGCCCTTGAATTATTTTCTGCTATGTAAGTCCTTCAAGATCCTTCAACTAAAATTTCAGCTTTATATTTACATTATTACGGCTAGTACAATTTTTTAAATCAAGTTAACCTAATTTTAGAGTTACTTCTTTCCATATTTTCGTCTATAACACTTGAACCATTGTTTGTAGAGAAGAACTCTACATCTCAAACGATTTGGAATAAAAATTACTACAAAAAGACAACTTTTCGTCCCTCCTACAGATATATTTTTCGATATATAGCCTACCAAAGTTGCAGAATAAAAATATCACATACACATACTCTTCATTATTCTTTTTTAGTTTCTTTCTGGGTCACTAGGCTCCACAATAATCTTATGTCACGGATCATAATTAAGAATTAAAATTCATAACCGTTTCTCTTGCTTCGAACTCTCTGTAAACACTGCCCGACATATTCGATTTACCACCAAACGTGCCATCAACAAAAAAAGCATTTTATTAAACCAATTAAAAAACGCAAAAAAAAGAACCTCTTAAGGATGGTGGAGGCTATAAATATTCTGCTATTTTTGTAGTTGTGACACCTTGTATATCATTAATACAGGATGCGTCAAACATACGTATGCAGTGCGTAATAAAATTGTCTAGTTTCTAATTACTCTTGTATATTTTAAAACTAAAAAACATCTTCTTTAGTCTAAATATGAATTATAACAGTTAAGTAAGTTCACATGACTTTCATCTACAAGAGGAAATAACCTGAATGTATACTGGGTCGTATTACGCACACACCCATCTGGCAACATTTCCTGCTTTTTCTAAGGTAAATACTTGGTTTTAACGTACAGGATTTTGATCTGTGGTGGTTTTATCCCGGGAGAGATCGTGCCTCGAAAAAAATTTCACCTCCCGTGGTTTACGGGGCTGATTTAAAGCCGTTTGGTAGCCTTGTGCTGCCCAGATGGTTTCACTGTCACCGATCACACCCACTTATATATACGTGTGGGTCGTCTTCTTTCTTGTATACACTGCCCGAGGAAGTTTTATTGAATTATTTTATAGGATTGAATGTAATTTTGTAAAATATTGATTGTATTTGACTGAGAATTGTTTATATTATAAACATTTTCTAAATAAGAGATTTACTTTGAAAGAATTTGAAATAAAATTAATACCAATAACTTTTTCTTTTTGGTATTTAATATTTATGGTCCAGTCATTTAATTTTTTATCTGCGGAAAAATTCCTAGAGAGCTGGATTTTTGTATACACCTATATTACGGTGTTGTAATGAAGATGTGAAAAATCGACATCCTTATCGTGCCGGCTAAAAAAGGTATGAAGGTCCAAAGGCCACGAAAATCAGTTTTTCGCAAAAATCTCGCGACCTATAGCTCGGAGGTCAATAGCAGCCATTATAAAAATTGTTCCTGGTAAAATTATTTACAAAAAATGTCTCTTGCATTTTTCTGTAAAATCAATCGTTTTTGATCTTTTGACCTTCATAACACAGTAATAAAGGTGTATACAAAAATCCAGCTTACTAGGAATTTTTCCGCAGATTGGGGTTTAAAATGCCTTAAATTACTGGACTATTACTATGTTCTCTTTTCTACATGATATAAAGCAGCGTTGTCAGATCCACCGAAAAATACCCAAATCTCCAGATTGGCATATTTAAACGTGTTGTCGAGATTCAATATTTTTTTTAATGATGGATATTTCAAAATGTGACTCATTTCAAATGGAAAAAAACCAGTTGACTACAATAATGTGGGTGTTAATGATATAATTACGCGATGACTGTCACATTTTGCCAGAGGTAAAAACCTGTGAACAAATTAGTGAAGCATTGTTTACTGCATCATCACCGTTTTTTTGTTTATATAAAAAAAAAGAATGCGTCATTTGTTTAAAATAATAGATTTGGTAATTGGTAATATTGTAGACACCTGTACTCAATTTCAAATTTCTTTTCTCGGAAAAGTCAGCTGTTGCCAAATGTATTTATCTGTAGAAGTTATTCCCAATTTTTGTCGGCAACAATGTTAAATACCAATAATTGTTAAATCGAAAGCAGCGTACCTATATATTTTATTTTTTGCATATTGTAATTTGTAATTTTTCAAAATTACCAATCTCGAATTTCTCCCAATAAATACGGCGTTATCCCGTATTAAAAGTTAAATGCAAAATAGGATAATTATTCCTTTGACAGTACCAAACATTTTAATCTGGCAACGCTGCTTTCATATCAGATTGGTAGCTGGAACTGAAAACACGCCCAAAGCTGACTGCGAACAATTATTCTTCTCTCTCTTTCAAGTAGTTTTGCTCACATTTTACTTCTGTAAATCGTATGGTTCGAATACACTTTTCGCACTTTATCGCTTTTCCGCAATTTTTGTTTTAGAAAGTTGCTGATTTTTTTTCATATTCCTTCACTATCTGACTGTGTCCTCCCAAAATTTCAAGTCTCTATCTCCATTATTAAGGTCTCTACGATTTTTTGAAGGTCATCGTGTCACTTTTTCGAACTTAGAAAATTTTTCGAAAAAATTTAAAATTTTCAAAATCGCTCCCGGACTTTTTCCTACAATTTTAAAGCCGGATTCTTACTAAATTGACCCCGCTGAATCCGAAAATGATCATAAAAATCCGATCGGACATCAACTTTAGAAGTTGACTTTTTTTCGAAAAATCTTCTCCCAACTTTGACTCTATCGCGTTTCCGAAATTTTTGCCTTAGGAAGATGTTGATTTTTTTCCATATTCTTTCACTATCTGACTGTGTCCTCCCAAAATTTCAAGTCTCTATCTCCACTATTAAGGTCCCTACGATTTTTTGAAGGTCATCGTGTCACTTTTTCGGACCTAGAAAATCTTCGAAAAATCTTACACTTTCTGTATATTTTTCTCCGTTACTTCAAGGTACTTTTTCTTGTCCAATTTTCTTTGGATATTTTCCATAGTTTCTTCTTTTCTTATTAATTTATTCATTTCCAATTGTAGACATTACAATGTGGGTATTATTTCCACAAATATAATAAAATTAAAAGAAATCTAGTCTTTTCCGCTTGTTCAAATCCGGTCTCGATTGTTATCTGTCGGTTTTCTTTCCTTTGTTATCTCGTGGCATCGTGAGATAATAGTAAATTTACCTGTACCGAGGCAGTGCGTGATATGAATTTATTATTTACCCAGCCGACTTTCTTAAAACCATATATAAATATTGAAATAAACCTGTCTATTGTGTTGAAAAGTGAAATTCTTGATTGTTTCATTCAGAATTTAACTAATTTAAAGTAAAGTGGGTCTTGTGTAATTTTTAATAGGTTTTTAAATATTTTTAAAGTGGAAATTCAACAGTCTTTAAATAACAACAAAGACGTTTTGTATCATATATACAATATGTTTCCAAATTTAAGAAGATAAAAGTCTTTACTCAAAGGTTTTGTCGCTAATGAGATACAGAGTGTTGATTTTTTTATAATAAACAATATTATTATATCTTTTAAAATAAGAGATGGTATAGTTTGTATCAAAGTATATCGTCATCGCTTTTGAAGGAATTACAAAAAGGGTCACACTGTATGATAAAAATACAAAAAGATAGATATGAAGACAGATATATTTTCTATAATTTCTTTATCAACGTGAATATGGGTAGTTATAGAAAGTTATAGTCTATATAGAAAGGACAAGGAGTAATAAATCATTCAT
>CAJUYH010006470.1:0-20033 GCA_910591685.1 Galerucella tenella | reverse complement strand
CAGAATTATCAGTATAATACCGAATGATTGGCTAGATAATGTATTGCTATTGGTTAAAACCACCAAAATGTCAGATTTTGACGAGTGAAAAAAATAATCGGGTAAATTTGGGTTGTTTAATGAGAAACAGTTTAGAATTTGAAGAACACAAATTTACTCAATATCAATACAAACCTCGAGTGTAATTCGGCAGGACAATTTAATGAATGAGAAATTTGGAAACATCAATGCAAACGTTATTTATGAAACATTAAAAATAAACACATTTTAATTTTAATGTACAATTATTAAAAACGCAGTTATTGAAATTCATACTAGGAACAGTGATATTGATGAACAAATGAATAAGTGAAAAAACCACTAGTGTATTTGTCAACAGTAAAAACACAAGAGCTTTTTTTCATCGGATAAATTTCTCTTTGCAACGAAACAGTTTTGCCAATCACTAATTTTATCTAATGGGTATACAAAACAAAATTATGCTACCCAAGTTTGTGTTGAACTAATATCCCTGAATTCTCAAAATATTTCAATTTGTCCATTATTGTCCATACCTTGGTTAATAATGGAAAAAATTCTTAACCACTAATAGAGAAATTCAACTTCTCAGTTGGCTAGAAGAAGCAATATTTGTCAACTTCACTGCTAGTAGTGGAAAAATATATTTTTTTCATTGTATAAAAAGGTAATAAAGAAGAAGAAGCCTGGCAGAAAACAATTAACATTTTTCCTAATTTCTTGTTAATTGATGAATAAATATTTCAATAAATCACAAATTCAAATCTATACAAATACTTTGCACAGTTTTTAGAATAAACAACTTTAAA
Source organism: Galerucella tenella (assembly GCA_910591685.1). Lineage (NCBI taxonomy): Eukaryota > Metazoa > Arthropoda > Insecta > Coleoptera > Chrysomelidae > Galerucella > Galerucella tenella. Next base: position 19,206 of record CAJUYH010006470.1, on the reverse strand, counting down.
TAAATAAGTGGTAGGTATATAAAATCTATTATTTTTGGCCCCGTTTTTTTGTGTTTGAAAAGATCTGGTATAACTATTGTATAACATTTCAAAACTATTTGGAATAAATAATGAATTCGTCGTACGTAGATACGTAGGAATGTTGATTTAAATATATATATAAAGACTGCCAGGAAATATTGTTTTCAAAAATATAGATAATGTCGTCCACGCAGTGTTCCGTTCTATAACATGTTTGTAGAAAATTTCCTCACCGTATAAAATCTGTGGTTTCATCGCCACTCAATAAATTATATAAATTTTAAATCTACAAAATCATATTCATATTAAAGTACTTGTATTATTGTTAAATAAATCATGTGCAATCTAGTAAGAGTATTTATTCTTATAACTTGTAAGTTATTATTAACAGTTAACGGTGATGCGAACAGTGATTTTGCAGACTTTGAGAGTGACTTTTCAAACTGGGATAACTCTTTTGATGTCTCGAATAATCTTCATGGTAAATATATATTATTGTATAACCAAAGTTACTAATAGTTTAATGGACAAAAATATTTTAAAAAATATAAAATTCACTCCAATTATTATTATAAAAAAAACAATTTTAAATAGTACAGTTTAAAATTGAACCTGCTGCTGCTAAATCACCAGGTAAAATTGCGTGTTGAAGCTGTATAATCTTGTCACAGCTTTGTTCTGCTACCAGTTAGCACATTAACCGCCCAATGACAAAATTTTGTCGGTCCCCGGGGGCCCCAACTTTTTTTTTAAATACTTTCTGTATACAGTCAAAAAATAACAGCAAATAGTGAAAACAAATATTTTCAACATACAAAAAACCGATTTTGAAAATGAGACCCAACGGTTCTTTGATGTTTATAATTGTTATAAAACGAATATTCTACTTTTTGTGGTTTTTGTCTAATTCTTTAATTAATTAAGTATTCATATGCAAGAGTTGAAACTTGGTACAAAAGAAGTTCTTCGAACGCCCTTTATATGCGCGGTGAGAAGACGCCAACCGAAAGTTACTTTGATCGCAATTTAAATTTTAAAACGGTTTTGAAAAGCATAGGCGTAGAGCAGGGGTTCCCAACCTTTTTTTGTCTACTGCCCACTTTAAGAATAAATTATTTTTTAACGCCCCCCTTTTTAAACATACTTAAAAACCGCTAAGTACTTATAACTGATTATTGAAACGCAACTTTATAGTATTCGGACAGAGTATCTTTTATTGAAAATAAAACAAACATAATCAATTCTTATATAAAAACTAATGTGAAGGTTGAATCTGATGCTGTTCAATAAGTTTGTTGATATCAAGTTCCAATTTACTCAAAAACAGCCGCAAGTCGCCACATTCGGTAACACGCAAACGATTTCTCTTTTTAGTAAGCAGTGTTGCCACAGCACTAAATCCACGTTCACACAAATATGACGATGGGAATACTATCAAAAATCGTTGAACAATTGACTACAATCCAGGGTACAATTGCGGGATCGGTTTTTGTAGCCAAAATTCTTGATATCCATTTTTGAACTTGATTTTTATTTCTTCGTTTGTTGTCAATTCTATAAGTTCTTCTTCCAGCTGAGGTGACATTGCTGTGTTGACATTTGAAAACGGATCCAACACCCAGTCTGGTATTTCCAAGTTTAAAATGTCCTGGTGTCGTTCGGTGAAGTCAATGTGGAGGTTTTCCAAATGTTGGCAGTAGGCAAACAATTCGTCGTTACTGTAGGATACTGATAAATTCGGAAAATTGTGAAACTCACGTCTGCCCATATTCTTTTTGTGCAGAAGCAGTTTGGCTGCGAAAGCAGCAACGACATTTTTTGTTTTAATTAAATTTAGTTCATCGCCTTGCAGTTGGAGGTTCATGTCGTTGAACAATTTTATACAGGTCTGTCATGTAAGCTATATCATTCTTTGATGTTATGAGCTTGTTGCGCAGTTCTGTATCTTTAGTTTCCAAGAACTCTATCACAGAGTCAAACAGGTTGTAAAATCGAATCAGACAATTGCCTCTTGACAGCCAACGAACTTCAGTATGAAGCAACAAACGGTTGAAATCTTCGTCATTAGTAACACAAAGCTGATGAAATAATCTATCATTCAAAGAGCTGCTACGGATTTTATTGACTGCTTTGATGACATATTGCAGTGATTGAAATAGTCGTTCACTTAAGTTTCTAGCAACCAAATGTTGTCTATGAATAACGCAATGTATAGCAAGGACATCGCTTTTATATATGGAAAATGGCTAAAAAGAGAAAATGCACTAGCAATGAGATCGTTCCAAAGAAATCATGAATGGAAAAAGACGGAAAACCTATGAACGAAGAGTTTTCACTAGCGGTCCTTCTTCTACATTTAGCTCGTCAGAATTAAGTGTCAGATCCGAATAGCTCTTTTTATTTAGACACTAATAGGTCAGACGAAATGGAATATTTTATTTGATAGAAAAAAATCCAAAGCTTTATTTGAGAGTTCCGAGTCATTTATCATTTGTTGTGAGCTTGTTAACTAAAAAAATGTTAGCTGGACAAGCTTGATATCTTTTTAACATTAAAAAAGATCAAATTGAATTTACCTTATAGGATATTAGGAGACGATTTTGGTGTGGCACTTTCCAGAGTATGTAGCATTATTCAAAAAACTATACCGTTATTAGCCAGTTACCTTTACCCATTTGTGCAAGTTATGAAAAGACTTCCTACTCCCTCCAGACGCAGATGTACAATGTATTATAGAATTCTTTGTTTCTATTAATGTAGTCCCTCACCATAAAGATATCGATTTCAGGTGAATTTGCAGAATCTGCTTCAATAAATCCAGTATCTACTGAGTACATCTTTAATAGCAAAAATCACTAACACTTTTAAAATTTAAAGTTATTGCAGCTGTAATCAACTTTCTTATGTGAAACTCAGCGGTGTACAGAGCACAATATGCAGTGTGACGTCACAGTCGGCTCTGTCGCTTTTTAAGGGAGCTCCATTTTCAATCTCTAATATCTAAGTAGTGGGGAAAGTTCAAGAGCTGAAAATTTCACTAGTTATTTTAATGATTCAGTTTTACAAAATAACGTGAGAAAAACCGAGAAAATATTTCATTGATAACAAGCCCATTTGGTATGGACACATCAACCTTATCACCCCTTGCAGAAGTACAGTTTGTATACCGTCCCAAGCATTCCCCTATAAACAGTTGGAACGCGACAGAAATAGAGCACTTGCTCGAACGATATCAAGAACGGTTCTATCGCCAGTTGGAATAGGAATCAGTCCTAGTGGTTCACTGATTTTGGTAAGGAAGGACTGAAAGTTTGGTTCGACTGCTTACTCGCGAATGATCGATAATTCGATATGTCAGTTGTTTTCTGGTATTGTTTGTTGTGTTGTGAAGTTGTTAGCATGTTATCTATGTTGTTAGAGCTACAGCAGAGATAACTAGAACTTAAAGCAGTTCCAAAAATCACTACTTATCCGTATATGTACGTATCGCAATGCGCAGAAGCGATACGTGGGCTTCGTTACGTTACGTGAAACGTATCAATCCGTCACACGTACCTAACGTACGTATTACTTTATTGTGTTGCGTGTTCGTGTTTTTCAACGACCAAACGACCAAGAAACGCGAAAGGTCACTTTAAGAAAGAATATTTTTTAGTAGATGTCAAGGTAATAGTACTCACTATTTTTTAGGTTGAAAATTAAAACACATGTATGGTTACGTATGTATGTTATGTATGTTATGTATGGTTATGGTTACTAGACAAACTCAATGAACTAGGCGAGAACAACATAGTCACCTTACTATGGATTCCAGGACACACTGGAATAGAAGGAAATGAAATAGCAGATGAACTAGCAAAGAGGGGGACGGAAATACCTTTCTGGGGGCCCGAACCCTTTTGCGGAATCAGCTCCAATGTAATATTGGAAGAAATAAGTAAAGCCGAGAAAAAGAGAAGATCTGACCATTGGAAAGATCTAGTAGGGCTTATACAATCAAAGACTCTTCTGGGTGACTACAACCTGTTGAGATCAAAAGAATGCATAAGTCAAAGTAAAACTGCGCTAAGAGTTTTGACAGGGATCCTAACGGGACATTGTCGCCTGAATGGGCACCTGAAAAAGCTCAAAATAGTGGAGGAAGAAGAATGCAGATTTTGTGGAATGGAAGAAGAAACCTCCATCCACATACTTTCCAACTGCACAGCACTTCATAATCCTAGAGCACAGCACCTGGGAGATTACTGGATAGAAGAGGAACATTTGCCTAAGTTGAAGCCTGCAGACATCCTAAAATTCCTCCGGGAAATAGGACTAAAGGAACTACTAGTTTCTGAGACTCTCCTCAGAAACTGAGTAGAAGTAAGGGGGCACAATAGATCTTTTAGGTCTCAGTGAATGTCACCCCAAAAATCACACATACATACATACATGGTTACGTTACGAACGCATTTGCTTTAGGTATACTTCTTTTTGATTAATCACGTATCTATTTGAAGAACTGCTTTATGTCCCTACTAATAAACTTTAGGTTACTTATCTCTGGCTAGAGTTACTTGTTTTGTTTTAGTTCAGGCTCTAAGACGTGATCAGTCGTTCTGAGATCGATGGCCGAATAATCAAGTTATGGTTTGTAGCTAGGCATGCGCTCTAGACAATTAAGTGTTAATTCTGTACTGATTCTGATTGTAACCCGTCAAGAGTGTTTTATAAACGATATTTAAATGTTTGTTTTGATTTTTTGCAGAGGATTCCGACGACTTCTTTCAAAAAAACATAAAATCAGATAGGTAAGTGATGAAATGGGTGGCTATAGTATTGATAAGAATACTTTTTCATTGTCCCAGTGGAACAGGACTTTATACATAATTGGTATATGTTCAATATGTATAAAATTGTATTACATAAAAAATGTCACTATTTTCAAATTATTTGTTACCTAATGATAAGAAACGGTGTTTGTTTGGGGGTGAACCACTATGCCAAAAATGTGACAGTATTTCGCAAATAGTGTAATTTCGCAAGATTTCGCGTGATTGCGCATGATTTCGCGTGATTGCGCATGATTTCGCGTGATTTCGCGTAATTTCGCGAGATTTCCCGTGTTTCGCGCGACTTTAGTACCGGAAAATTTCACTATTTTGCTAATTATTGTGCATGATTGCGTAAGATTTCGCATGATTTCACGGGATTGCGCATGATTTCACGGGATTGTGCATGATTTCGCGTGATTTCCCGTGTTTCGCGCGACTTTCGTACCGGAAAATTTCACTATTTTGCTAATTATTGTGCATGATTGCGCAAGATTTCGCATTATTTCACGGGATTGCGCTAGATTTCCCGTAATTTCGCGTGATTTCCCGTGTTTCGCGCGATTTCTCGTGATTTCCCGTGATTTCGCAAATTTGTGACAGTTTTTCGCAGGGTGGTTCACCCCTCGTGCTGCCTATACATTTTGTGTATATAAACCATCTTAAAAATACAAGGTCAAAGGAAAAGAACTTGATACCTAATTGACGAGAACGGAAATAATTTGATTAAATTATCATTTTATGGTGTTTTTGAATTGAGGAAATGTATTCTAAGAAAATACATACAAAATAGGTAGAGATTTGAAGGAAATCAAATACTTGAGTCACGTATGGTTTTTGTGTGAATCACATTTTCATTTTTCTTATGAATTCATTCTTATTGTTAAAACCAAATCGTAAACCCAGTAAACATATACCTAGTTCTTATACATATTATGATTAATTACAGTTGAAAATGTTTCAAATGCGGTCGGTTTGTAAGAGCATTTTACTAAGAAAAAAAACAGAAAGGTGACGTCTACAAATATTTAGCAACAACAGAACATATTTATTACGTGTAGGTAGGTATGGTTGAAATAATACCCTTCTTGGTGTGCGTCATCGATTGTTAATCTCCTTCCATCACATTACGTGGGAAGAAATGGAAAAAAAGGCAGGTCTGTGATTAATCCTAATCAAAATATCACAATAATGAACCGTTTGAATGTTTTACAAACGTTAACCCTAATCTTTGACTTACAAAAATTTGATTGGTTGATGTTTAGATTACGCGCCAGCGCAACCTATCAATCGGGAGCTCAAAATACTATGGAGGCGTTACTTTCGTAGCGGCAATGTGTCTTACGTCTTTTTCTACTGTCACACTGACAGTTCTTGTCAGGTGTGTACTTTGTTGCTGACGGTCAATTATTATTTATTTGAAGTGAATATTAATCTTATTGTTATATTTATCTGAATAATACAGAAATATGCCTAGATACACGAAAAAACATCAGCATTTTGAAAGTTCTGAAATATTTTCAGTTAGAAAAAGATGCTGGTAATTATTGATTTCATAGCCTTTTCGAATTTGGCTGAATACGATCCTGATGATTTTATTTATCAAATTTAAGGTTAGCCATGTCAAAATAGCAAATAAAATAAACGACATGCCGAAAACCCGTCACAATCGATGACGCACACCAAGAAGGGTATTATTTCAACTAATAATTGACCTGGGGCCTATTTCACAATGGTACAAGTGTTGTTGAAAATAATTGTGAGTAACAACCACTTGTTTTCACAAGTTGTTACGCGCAGGCATTTCATAAACAATCACAAAACTTTTTCGCAATAAGTTAAACTTGTCTGTAACACTTGTTATAGACAAGAAGAGAAGGAACCTGTAGGCAGCACTTGCTACATCTATGTTTACTTCAATGGGCGTCATAAGCCAATACAATAAAGGGTAACCAGAATAATCTACTAGTGAAACTGCATTTACGATTGGACGTCAACCTTCTTCCATTCATTGAAAAAGAGTACACTGCTTCTTAAAACTCGAGCATTATGCAAGCTTCCTGGCCAATTAGCACTAGCACTATATTTCCAATCCTGCAGAAACGTTTAAAATATTGTCAGGCCAACTAACGCATTGAGGAAATTTAATTTGGTTAACTGCATACGCAAACTTTCTGACACATCTGCAGACACTTGCCTTACTTAGCACTGCGTACTAAAAGTATCAACCACTCGCATGTCACAAATTAAAAGTTTGTACGATGAGTCAGCATGAATTTTATACCTTAGTGTGATTCATCGTTAATAAGGCAGGAGCGGCTTAGAAAATTTTGAGAAGCGCCTCATTACACTATTTTAAAAGTTTTCTAAAACTAGTTTTTTTTCAGATCTTCGAGTGGTTATAATGCACAGGTTAATTACTTTAGCAATCTTCTCACGCAGATACGAGAACAATCACAATACTACCAACTACCAACAGATGCAAGTATCTACAAAACTAATGATAACTTTCCGAGAGGTAAAAATATTTTTTTAACTTTTCCAAATTGTTATAAACAAAAGTATACTTTGTGTAGATTTTGGCTATTACGATTTTATCATAATTGGAGCTGGAGCTGCTGGAAGTCTTTTAGCACACAGACTGTCAGAAATACAAGATTGGAAAATATTACTTATAGAAGCTGGTGGATTCCCAGATAATGTCACAGCCATACCAAATGCATACTTTGAAGTCGAATATAGTCAGTACAACTGGGGTTTTGTAAGCGTTCCCCAAAAGACAGCTTGTTTAGGTGAGTATTTTGGAGAATAATCTTTAAATTATACCGTTCATTATACAGAACATAAGATACCTATGCAAAAGTAGAGGTTCATAAGCTTCTATATAGGTAAATGTTTTTAATCTCGGCTGGAGTGAAAGAGTCCTAACAGAGTCTTAGACAGTATTGTGAACAGTGTTAAGGGTTTTTATGAAAATTTTGGGTGCTGAGATATACCAAAAGAAGATTTGTGACTAAATTTAATTGCGGAGAACACAAAGGGTGTGTATATGAAAAATCTACCAGTAAAATAACAACATACATTACTTACTATATTCTATTTATTTATTTATAGTTTATTAACAGAGATTCTCCATCTTGGATAGTGGTTCGCACGAGACCTACGAGACGAGATTTTCACAAAGTCTTGTCTCGTCTCGCTGTTGCAATGATAAGTCTCGTCTCGTTTCTCGTAAAAGTATCGAAATCTCATCATTCATTATCTTATTGTTTCAGTGCAATAAGGAATACTTGAATACTTGCTATAATATAAGAGTCGGAAGAGAAAATTACAATTGTCGAAAAATAACATGTATTTGAACGTAATACTACTAATACTAAAGAAAATAAAAACATAACATTATTTCATAAATGAAATAACTGAAAAAATCAAAGGTAAAAAAACAGCCCTTAGCCCTCTCGGTTGCAAATGTTTAGACATAAAACAAACATCGTGCAGATTCATTGGTGAGGCGATTTCGATGTTTTTTTTATAGTTAATGCAGCACGTGAGAATAATCTTTCTGCCGGGACTGAAGTAGCCGGTATGCTTAAGAGATCTCGTGCCATTCAACTTAGAATAGAAAATTCAGATGCATGCATTCTCCACCATTGTAGTATATCTGTTTCTTTATTACATCGAGGCATAGAATAATATTTTTGAAGCTCCTGCATCCATTCTGCATACAAATCATCAAAATCAATTAAAAAATCTGACTTTTCCGGTCCAGGATCTTCTCGTACCCTTCGCCGCCGTTTTTTTCGTACATTGTTCTTCTGAATCTTCCGATGGATTAAAATAGGCTTTGTATATATCTTGAAATTTCTGAATCGAAGCAACTTTTAATTCTTGGCCCCATGTTGTCATATCAAACGCTTCTAACTTATGCGAGAATTAAAACTGCAACATAAATCCAATTAGCTTTACGATAATGCTTTAATATTTTTTCTCTCGCAGTCTGAAAAATAACAATAAGCTGCTCTTCGACAGCGGTTCGATCTACCTTTTGGTCTCATTTAAATATTTTGTTCTCAATATTATCTATTAGTACATATACAACCACCATAGGTCATGTGACGTACTTCCCTCCTCCGAGCTTTTTGGAAAGAATTAGTTGACTAATAATTGACGGCAGCGGCGCGCTTCAGAAAGACAAAGTGATTACCTTCAACCGATAACGCCGGCAGAAGCTTTTAAAAGCAACTCTTGGTGTAATGCTTATACATTTTTATCAAAATAAATTGATGTTCATTCAGAAATATTCACCTGCGAGACCTCATGCACGAGACTCGATACGAGACCAACAATAGTCTCGTCTAGTCTGGTCCGAGTATCGTCTCGAAAACGAGACGAGACCATGCGAGACTCTTGAAAACGGGAACCTCGTGCGAATCACTAATCTTGGGTTAAGAACAACTTCTTGCATTGACAAATACAAAAACTAAAAATATAACAACTTTCTCAATATTGTACGTACTTGTAATTTGTAGTAATGTCAATTTTACAATTTTCAAGAAACTACTTAAATTATACCAATTAAAATGTAGATTTTCATTTTTTTCATAGGAATGGTTAATAGGACTTGTACTATTCCAAGAGGTCGAGGATTGGGAGGTTCGACTCTAATCAACGGTTTGGTTTATTCAAGAGGATCTAGTTTAGATTATGATAGATGGGCTAACGTGGTTCAAGATGACAGATGGTCCTACAAAAATGTCTTACCAGTATTCAAGAGAACTGAAAAATATAATCATCGGGATAAACAAGCACCTGTAGTTAATTCAGTGCATGGAAAGAACGGTCTACTTAATGTCGAATATCATCTACCAAGAAGTCCTCAACTGAATGCTTGGTTAGATGCTCATAGAGAATTAAATTTACCAATTGCCGATTATAATGCTGGAACTGGTCTCGGAACTTCTCCAGCACAAATAAACACCCTCGACGGGAGACGTCAAGATGCCGGTACAGTGTTTATTCTACCAATACTTAACCGAAAAAACTTACATGTTGCAACTTACTCTTACGTTACCAACATTCTGGTTGACGAATACAAGACAGCTCGTGGAGTTATCTTTACTCATAATGGTAGAAAATTTATCGCTAGAGCATCTAAAGAAGTTATAGTAAGCGCAGGAGCTGTTCAAACTCCTCAAATACTGATGCTTTCGGGAATAGGACCAAAAAAGCATTTAAAATCTTTAGGTATACCAGTAGTACAAGATTTGGAAGTTGGTACTACATTGCGAGACCATGCATGTTTTTATGGGTTGAATTTCGCAACAAACTATACAGAACCCATTTTGCCGGTGAAGAATTATGTTGAACAGTATCTTAAAGGTGTAGGACCGTTATCATCTCCAGGAAACAACCAAGGAGTTGCATTTTACGAATCACAATTTACAAAAGGTAAATGTAACCGCAAGAAAATAATTCACAATCATTTCTGTGCATTTACTGCTATTAACGTAATAAATAAGAACCACTGAATCTACAGTAAAAACGGTGAATCTTTTCCATCACGTGACTGTTACGTCAGCAACAATATTCATATGAATCAAATCAAAACTTCTGTCAACTCGATAGAAATAATCGTTATGACAAATATTCCAAACGTCGGCCTTTTACGAATTGGCTACTAGGCAAGAAATTTAATTTTCTAATGGCCACTTGCACCGTTATTATAACAGTAGCTTAAAATTTAACTATCAGTTAATTTTGAATTTTGGCTTGCATCGCAATTTAAGCCACGGTTAAACTCTTTTAAGCCACTGTTAAACTAAGCCACCGATTTTGGAGGCTTAAATCGTATATAAACCACAGTAGTATGAATTCTAACCTAAAAAACACACAAAACTGATGTCACTAACGTCAAAAAATAACTCGGTGCGTCTAAAAAATGGATATTTTGATAGAACACATTTTCCTTGAGGATGATAGGGATATATTGTAAATACCACAAATCTATGAATATTCAACTGAAATTTTAAGGTAGCACCCTCAAAAGACCCTTCTAATGGGAACATTTGTTTCAGTTTATGAATTGTCAATGTAAAATTATTGAAAACAATTCAAGAGCAAGAGCTTTACAATTAAGTACTATCAATCGTTTCAGGGGCAAATTTTAAATAAAGGAGTTTAAATGGGGGTATATTTGGACAAGAAATCGACTGACACAGTTATTATTTTGTTAAAATTATTTTTGAGCATTGAGAGAATACATTTCTAATAATTTAAAGAATTGGTGAATATTTTTTTCTAATTATACGCCCCATACACAACCACCAGTCATCTAATTTTTTTATATCCGAAATCTGACCTCAAAATATCATTGTCTGGCGAGATTGAAGTTAGGTATTAGTACCAACAGATTTTAATTTAGCAAAACTTCCCCAGATTGATAAGTCTATTTTAACCAAGAACCCTTAAATTACAGTGCAAGTGATTGCAATTTAATTGATTATTTAAATTTTTACAGTATGTTATTTTAAACAGTGAGTTAGCACATACGGTGCAAGTGGGCATAATTGTAATTATCTGGTTAACATCTCGACATCATTATTGAAACTATCGATATACTGGGTGAATAAGTTACAAAGTCCAAAATTAATATCAACCATGCTGGCTTATTAGTAGAGAGCTAATTTTTGTAGGATGTCTTGGATTTTATCATGGAGCTACTATTAAGAGGAGATGACACAGTCGACTATCTTATAATAGGAAAGTGGTATCACATGAGTGACACTGTGGTGTTAGCAATATGGCGTCGACGGCAGAACCAAGTACCTCTTTTCACAAATTTCAACCACATATCTCTTATTGATGGAGTTCTACAAACATTGAATATAATATGAAGTTAAATAAAACTTATTGAAGCACAAAGAAATATATTCCAGTACAATCCTGTTTCGATTGTTTACTAACCTATGATATGTTGTTCCTGATGATTTTTTCGTATTTACACTGTCTCTACTTGTACAACTTCGTGAAGCACAAGAAACCATTATTGTTCAATTATTAAAATAGTAAAAAACGACAATAACATAAAGAAAATCCAAAAATACCCAATTCACATCCACAAAACAATACTAATATCAAGTTGACAGAGAAGTGGTAGTAAAATGACGAAACCGATACCACTTTTATGACAGGCGTAGCGACTCCTCTTAATACTAGCTCCATGGATTTTATATAAGTATTTACAAATAGTAGTTCATAAAACTGACGTAATATTTATTCTACTGACTCTAAAACTTTTAAAATTACAGTTTGTGAACTGGGGCAATATATCACATGGAATCCGTTCCATATTAAAAATAAAAAATAGAGATGTCCACAACAGACATCAAAATAAAATTGAAACACAGACAAGCAATAGAAAATTTCTAAGTGAAACCCAAGGCCCCATATATGTAATTAGTGCCTGGTCCTTTACATCAGAAACTATAACGTATGTCCTGTTGTTAGTCTTGTGAAGAAGACAATCGATCGTATGTTGTTATGTTTGATTTATATTGACAGAAAGAGATAGTATGTAGAAAATATGTGTTGTATGAATCGTAGATTGGGTCACGTGATGGAAAAGATTCACCGTTTCTACTGTAACACACATAAACACAAACGATGAATTATGAATGACGTATGACATAATTAAAATGCGCACGCATACCTGGGGACCTATTCTCAGCTTATGCAAATTTGTATTCGCATATAACAATTTACGAATGGCTACATGCGCATTCGTAATGAATATTGTATTCTTTCCTATTCGCATACGTGGTTCGCAAGTGTTTACGAACGGTTAGCTAAACACACTCGCGTAAACATGGCAATACAGCATTAGTACATGCTGTGGCTCAGCTGATGTTTTTCAAATCCCCTGACGTACAATATTTAAAATTTTTGGATTCTACCCAATTCTACCCTCACTTTATCGTTTACTGCTAGAAGTATTCTGGGGTTCTAAGGGAAATTATTTGAACTCAGATCTGATTTTTGTTAATTTTAGCATACAAAAACTATGGATATTTATAAAGGTAAATATAAAGGTATCTTGCAAACTGCAATAGGTATTTTGAGATTTCGCCGTCTTTCATAAATTCGGGGTGCTCTCTCTTCAGCATCTTCTGATGCTTGGATTAAAAGTAAGTGAACAAACTGTGCAGCCATTTATTTAATGACTAAAAGTCTTACAAAACTAACTCGAACTCAAAATCACGAATAAATTGTAATACACCCATTGACATATATGTCAATGAATACACCATACACTTTAAAACATATACAAAAGCGAGGTTATGTATTGCAAATACGCATTCGTATATGTGATTCACTTAAAATATCCCGCTCGCTGCAATTTCGAATGATACATACGCATGCGAACCAATTGCGAATGTTCAAAAATAGAAGCCTTCGCATTTATAAACATTACGTATGCGTATCTCAACATTCAGCAGCTGAGAATAGGTCCCCAGTCAGTATTACGGACGAACTAAACACTTATTACTTTACTTGTATGTATATTGGGGTAACTTTCACTGAGACCTGAAAGATCTATTATGCCCCTCACTTTTACTTAGCTCCTGAGGAAAGTCTTCGAAACTAGCTTATTTAGACCTATTTAAATGTTTTCCCGTGTTAATCGAATTTTTGAAAGAGCAAGTATACAATCATATGTTCTCATAGATCTTGGATTGCCCGAGGGCCGAGTCAGATATCTTTTTCTTGGCTTTGCCTATTTTTTCTAAAAAATTTAACATATTTTTTTTCTAGGTACTGGATATCCTGACATTGAAATAATGTTTATACCGGCAAACGCTACAAACGATCTTTCCCAAAGAGCGTTTAGATTAACGGATGAAACTTACGAAGATGTCTGGCAAAATATTGTTCGAGCACGATCCTTTGTGTTGTACATAACTTCATTACATTCAGATTCTATTGGTACTATCCGTCTGAAGAGTAAAAATCCATTCGATTACCCCCTTATAGACACTAGATTTTTATCAGACCCTGGTAATAGGGACTTACAAAGACTTTATGAAGGTATCCAGATCACACTTAGGCTTGCCAAGACCAAATCTTTGCAAAAGTTGGGTACAACACTACAAGGAGGACCCCTAAGAGCATGTAGTAATTTTATTTATCAGTCTAGAAGCTACTGGGAATGCGCTATACGTCAAATGAGTTTGGATCTTTATCATCCTGTAGGAACTGCTCCAATGGGTTCCAATCCTAATGGTGGTGCCGTAGTAGATTCGGAATGTAAAGTTTATGGTATTCGAGGATTGCGAGTCGTTGATGCAAGTATTTTTCCTTTTACACTAGCAGGACATCCACAGGCTGCTGTATCTTTAGTTGCAGAGATGGCATCAGATTTTATTAAACAAGATTATTTAAATAAAAATGTTTAGTACCTGTTTAGGTTTTAATTAAATATTTCAAAAAAATGTATAAATAATACTTTTATTTATGTTTAGAAAATAAAGAAATAACCACAGTTATGCATGATAGCTGAATACTTGAATATTTTTCTAATCACACTTGGTATACCTACATACTTATGTACTGGGAAGCACAAAAGTTGAATAAACTTTTCCTAATAATTAATATAATTAGTTTTCAAATAACTGTTCACAAATACTTTATTTACATGCTACATCAGTGCAACATCCAGAGCTAAATAAATATATAGTTAAATGAGCTACTTGAAATATTAGCTGTATTTTAAAATAATGACTGAAATAAATTTTTCATTGAAATCACAATATTATTTAACAATCTTGTAGATTCTCACTCTTACTGTCCTCATTAACAATCTCAGATGATTCCAGTATGTCTCATCCAGTTGTCCAAATAAAAGGTTCCAGTCTATCCTCAACATCCAAGTAATTGTTTAATGTTTCCATTGATTCTAAAGTTTGATTCAACAGCATGTGACATCGATTTAATTGATGAGATAATTCTGCTACTTTTGACAATTTCTCAGCATATTTCGTATACTTTTTATGTCGTTCGGTTGTGACATTCACAATTTTCACTATTTCTGCATCTATCTGTAAATCATGTGAAAGTTTTTTACAATAATATATCTATCTTAACGGCCTTTGAGATTTTTGATAAAGAATAACATGTTTATTTCAAAAAAACATATAAAAATGTTTTTAAACGCACTTTACTAACCTCTCTTATTTTATGTGTAATTTGATTTTGTTCAGTGGCCACTAAATTTGCAGCAGCAGTTAAATGATGTTGATATCTTAGACAGAGATTCCTAATGGGAGTTGGATCCAACCTTTCTAAAACCTCTGGATCTCTTGCAGCTGGTAAACTTAATGTTGCTCTCATGATAGGTAAAAACATAGGAATGCTTTGCAGCCTAAGAATTTCTGGATCTTTTTCTGTGGCAGCTGAAGTTGGTGTTGCACCCCGAACTACTACGATATTATGAGCAGTTTTGGGTTTTACAGGTTTTGGTTGGGATGTTCGACGTAAAGACTTTGATTTGATAAGTTGTTTGTTTGTAAACTTAGGAGAGTCTGAAATAGAATATGTAAAAACGAGAACCTGGTATTTCCTGTTTAATATTACCTCCAATAGGTCTGTTGACTGTATAACTGATATATGGCAAATCAACATCACTGCATACACTAGGCCCTGGTGATATTGACCCAGGTCTGTTAACATCAATATTTTCAGAAGTAAATTCACTCCCTCCAGGATTTGCAATAGTGTGTTGTCTCCTAATATTTGATGCTTTTGGAACATCTTTATTAAAACTACTTTGTCTTTGTGCATTTTGGGCCCCAGATTGACTAGAGTGTTCAGAACCCATTGTTTACATTAAATGTCATTTGAGCCCATTTTGAGGTTAAAATTTAAAATTAGTAATTACAAAACAAAATTATTTCTGTGGGCCACAGACCACAGAAGACAATTATGTCAGGCTGGTAACCGAAAAGCAAGAGTACTCAGGCTGTTCGAAGTTTATTGAATTTTTAAAATCTAAGTAGTTCTTATTTAACAAGACAATGAGAAATAAAAATAAAAATATTCTATATTTACAATTATTAATAATCAAATTAAATGAAAATCAAACCACGATTAAAATGAAATTATTTTCTTCTATGTAAAAAAATGTTGGTCATCATGATAATTACATGCTGGGTGCTAGGTCAGCTGTCAACACTCAACAGTGTCAACAGTCAACATAGTCATTTCATTTGTCACATTCACATTTTCACAGTTCTTTTTAAAAAGTGATATTAAAGTTTAAAATCATGTCAAAAATTAAACAAAATAGAAAAAGAAAACTTCAAGTTAAAGCTGCAGAAGATGTAGAATTTGTAATAGACAGACCCAAAACGAAATTTCGTCCATTCGATGAACAAGCTCAAGCTGAGGAAGAACATTTGTCCCATATTTTGTTTGGAGGAGCCACGAGTTTTTTACAATGCCTTGAAGAAGCTGAGCAGGAATCAGGGCCATCTCAAATTTCTACTGATTCTGGAGTCGGTGAAACTGATACCGATGATGAAGTGAAAACTCTAAAACCAGCTTGGACTGATGAAGATGATGATGGTATAGACGTTGGTCAAGCTCTAGATAACCAAAGACGTAAACTACCTTCAGGCGGAATTAATTCTAGGGAGAACAAATATTCCAATCTGCTTAAACACAAATTTCAATCCACAGTAGGTACACCAAAGTGGGCATCTTTAACTAAGCGTAAGAGACTTGAATCTGACTCTGATGAAGAGATTTTACAGAGTTGTGGGTTTATTTCTAAGACTACAAAAGCACACTTACCTCCTAGTGTATTGGAATTCAAAAAAGTGAAAGATTTAAATTCTGAAACATATTCAGAAGGTCCCTACATAAATTCTATTGAATTTCATCCATCCTCTACTGTAGCATTAGTTGCAGGGAACAGCGCCATTGCTACATTATTTGCTGTCGATGGTAAGCGAAACAATAAGTTACACAGCATAAAATTTCAACATTATCCAATAGTTTGTGCAAAATTTTTGCAAAATGGCAATGAGGCTTTATTGGGATCAAGACATTCACACATTTTTAGCTATGATTTATTAGCAGCAAAACCAGTTCGATATAATTTACCACAAGGATTAACACAATCTAAGAGTTTTGTTGTATCACCTAATTCTCAGGTTGTAGCAGTAGCTGGAAAATGGGGAGAAGTTCATTTGTTGTCGGCAACCTCAAAGGAGAAGATTGGTTTGTTAAAACAAGAATCTGAAGTCACTGCACTTACATATAACCCTACAGGTAAGATTTAGAAAAATTCATTGTTTACAGATTTACATGTAAAATACTTGTACATGGAACAAATGCTACTTAGAGCAAGTTAAATGAGAGCTGGAAGTTGGTGCACACTTTGCAATTATTTAATACAAGCTGTTCCAGTTTAACCCTTGCTAGACATCAACTTTTTTTTCATAATAAGTAGTCTAGGAATCTTCAAGTAGTAGGTAATAATGTGATGAAAACCTTTTCAGATTTGTAGGATCTAATCCTTTTGAGAATTCTCTAAAGCAATTCTTAAACCTAATGTTGGGAAGCGTTTTTGAATAAAATAACTAATAGTATGCCAAATATGCAAACTATGAAATCCAAAACAAGGCAGTTTCATGATAAATAAATATTGAATAATGATAATGAACATTTACTTATATACCATTTTTTTAATTCAAGGAAACCTTCTCTTTGGACATAGTGACACAGGTGAAATTACAGTTTGGGATACGAATATGCAAAGAGTTAAGCATAAATTCATGGACGAAGGTTGTCTTCAAGGCACTACGCTCTCTATATCTCCCTCCAATCAATTTATCGCGGCAGGGTCGGCTCAAGGAGTAGTCAACCTTTATGGTATGGAAGATGTTCTAAAAACAAACATACCTAAACCAAGAAAAAGTATAATGAATCTTACAACAGCTATTAAAGACCTGAAGTTTAATCAGTCATCAGAAGTATTAGCTTTTGCATCTGCTGAAATACAAAATTCTGTTAAATTATTCCATATAGGTTCTGGTACAGTATTTAGTAATTTTCCTAATTTTGATACAAAGATGGGACATGTGAATGTATTGAATTTTTCACCAAATAGTGGATATTTAGCTTTTGGTAATAGAAAATCTGTTGTTTCTTTGTATCGGTTAAAACATTTCAAAAATTATTAAGCACATTTAATAATTATTGATAATATCAAAAGAGTGGGTGTTATAAACTGATTTATATAAAAATTTATGGTTTGGTATTTAAACTGATATAATCACACCTTTTAGAGAAACACTGACACAAATGCAAATTCATTAATTATTCAGCAAACACATCTAAAGTTTTTTAAATTCATTTTTGGCAGTAAATAGGAACCTCGGATGAACTAGATACGCCCACAATTAATCTTCTCTCTCTTTCGAGCAGTTTTTCTTGTCGTACTTGTGTAAATGGAATGGACTTGAAAGAGTTTTTGCATACTGTATAAAAAAAAGACAAATTCATGGTTGAATTTGTACTTCATGGAAAATAAACTCAAAACAAATTCATAATGACCCAAAATTTAAAAACTAAGTATTAAAAAAGGGTTCATAATATTTTGGAAAAATATTGGTGTTAATTAATTCAAGTCTTCTTTTTTTTCTCCCAGAATTAGGACATTTGGAAGTGCATGCTTGCTCCAGTTGTGGGTTTTTGTTCATATTGAACAGGCAGCCAAATTTTATTTTTACTGACATCCAATCGCCGCTACAACTAGTTTTGTAATGGTAAGTATCAGCTGTTAGCGACTACACCCTAAGATATATCCGCCATTTAGCGCATATGGGACGAGCTACAATTCTGTCTTTGTTGTACCAGATAGAGTTGAGCTTTAGGAATAATATAGCACCATCAACCAATTTTTGAAAACTGTTGCAATTGTGTCACTGTTTCTCCGAAGGTGACACAATGACAAGGTATCCAGTTGACTGGAGAGAATTGTTGTATTCATCCAACTCTACTAGTAGGTAATTTTTTGGCAAGTAGCAATTCATTTTCTCCAGATAAATTGCATTTTATCTTTACATATTGACAGTTTTATTAGCGCTGCCTTCTACAATTTAAATCCAATTTCCAAATAATCTAAGTATATTTGTGAGGTTAAATGTAAGTAGGTATATTCAGTGTTTGTTGTTTTTTGAAAATTCCAGCTGCTAATTTATAGTCATCTATTTCTTGCAACATTTGAGTACAGATTTGTTGGTAAATATTTTCTATCATTTTACTTTTTTCGTTTATACAGGGTGTTTCAAAAAAAGGTAACACCGTCTCTAGG